>OLKM01002709.1:35308-57241 GCA_900291075.1 Melanogrammus aeglefinus | reverse complement strand
AGATGAGAACGAGTGACGACATCTCTGACCAATCAGCGGCCAGCAGTGGTGTCGACGTCACATTTTAGTACCGGCTTGACATCGCTGGAACGCTCACGCAAGAGCAGGTACTAAAATAGTACTGGTTACCAAGGTACTTTCCCTAGTGGAAATGCAAAAGAACCGAGGCGAGTCGGAGTCGAGGCGAGTCGCGCTGGAAAGGTGTAGTGGAAAAGCGCCATTAGTGCTACTCTGCGGTGGCTTCGAATCAGCTGCCCTTTCAGGCAAGAGTTCCTGCGCGACCAGACCTTCAATTAAAGCAACTAAGGTTGTGTCCTTTAAACATTTCACAATGTTCGACAGAGGTACCTGGTAGTTCTCTGATAACTCCAATAACTGAGCATTCGTACACGAAATCTCCACAGATGGTGATGCAATGAAGTTATCTAACAATGACATTTTGATACGCCAAATGCCATTAAATTAAATAAGATTTGATAACTAAATATTAATAGAAAATCGAATATCAAAATTTTGAAAAACTGATTCAAAGGCTACAAAACGAAAATCAGTTTCAAAATTCAAAAAATGGTCACACAAAACATAACCACAGATTCACCTACAAAAAGCCTTGTAAAGCACGAAATACCAGCACGGCTGGAATGAACGAAGAATAGGCACGAAACACCAGTACTAGGCTGGCAAGACACCAAATATCGGCCCACATCTTCAATTGTGCAATTCAAACAAAGTTCATAGAAAAAAAAAGACTTGTATTATAAAACGGCAATTAGAAAGCTTCCACACCCAGTAGATAATTGGTAACTTCAAAAAGAGGTAAAGCAAAACAAAACTGCCCTAACTACCTCACTGTCTAAAGTCTTCAGGTGGTTCCGATACCTAGAGTGCAGGCCCGTTCGCTCAACAAAAGACTATGATCGATCAAATCATCTCAACACCCGGGCGTGCTAAATAGGCTACACCCCAAAAGGTAAAGCAGAAAACAACAAACAGACTATCTATCTAAGGGTGTATACAAAAACAGAATTGCCAAAACCTACAAACGTCGTTGGATCTTCTTGAAAAAAATGCCTCACCAAACGCCAAAAATAGCCTTAATAAAAATGGTCCAATTTAAAGAACCGACGAGCCCCCAATTATGTTACGGCTGAAACCGAACATAAGAGGGCAACACAAAGGGCTCAAAATCTAGGGGGTTTATTAACAGAAAAATGGTCGCATAACAAAAAACAGTAGTGACAACGAGAGGGGAATGGACTCGGGTGAACCGGCAGGTAACAAGGCGAACGCGTCCAGCAAATCTCTCTGTAAGAAGTCGCCGCCATGGCAGGTGTGTAGGGTTTTTATAGGGGAGGCCCCGCCTCCCACTCCGGACCTACACCTGGGCACAGTTAACAGATAATAGAACAGGAACAGGAGGGACACGTAACAGACCATTGCTACACACTGTCGGGAGGGAGCAAATGAATTTGCTCAGGAAGGCATGTTTAGCGATGAGAAGTTTTCATGGGTAGGTGTAATTTTTTTCATGTATCTGTTTGTGATTCTTTTGTTGTCTGTGTCAAAAAAAGTGTCTCGTACTACATAAGTCTTTAGAAACCATACCCAACAAATGTACCATTTGTACCTGGAATATTAACGGATTAAAAGAAGGTGCAAAAAAAAAAGGTTCTAGGCCAGTTAAAAAAATGTCCTCAGACTAGGGCCCTATTTTAACGGTAGGAAACGCAAGTGAGATGCGCCAAATGCAAGTAGCTTTGTGGGCGGTTCTATGGCGATGTTTCTATTTTATACGGCGGATATAATGACTTCTTGGCGCCGATGCAAAATCTAAAAAGGGTTGGTCTAAAGCAGCCTAATTACCCGTAAGCAGGGTTCAAACTTAACTTTTTTGCTCACTGGCCAACTGGTTAGTGAGCTTTAAAAATCTACTGGCCAGAAAGATTTTTTACTGGCCAAAAATTATGTAGGCTATAGCTCTTTTGTATATTTTTCATTGTGTATTGTATATTTTTAAATATGTTTAACTGTTATAATACACTCATAAGCATTTTTTACACATATAGCAATATTAGCATATTATTGTGTGGAATAAGGGAATGAGTCAAATTTTGCCTTTTTTTTTCCTTAAAGGTTTATTTATAAGACATACTTTCTTTGCTTAAAAATATTAACATTTAATGTATTAACTTGCATTGTTAAAGCAGATAAATCAACTAATCAACTTTACTTCACTTTACTTCTCTTTGTTGGCCTGATTCTGTCGTGAACCATCTCTGGTTGAACTTTCTAGCGTAACTCACAGGCAGTCTCGGCGGTGGTCGCTACGTTCATTTACGGTGATTAGCCTGGTTGTTTTTTTTCCGTTCTCAGGGATTTGGAGGGGTGGACACACTCCCGTAATGTGCCTCCACATTTTTGCGACCGGGGAACAAGTTACGGCCACTGGCCTTTATGGTCTCTTTTTCTGTTGTTTGTTTCTCCTCTACTTTACCGCTTGTCGGAGCTGAACACAAATCGTGCCTTGCTTTACAGCATGTTGTGAGCTTGAAAGATCTCTGCACGACATCGGCGCGCACCAACCCAAGCGTCACAGCCGGGGCGGGAGGAAACATTCAAAGTAGTTTTGACCGGACACTTATTTTTTTTCACTCGCCAGAGTCGGCCGGTTGGGCGTTAGCTGGCTTCCCTTCACTCGCCAAGGTTCAAAGTTAGTCGCCACTGGCAACTGGCGACCGCTAATTTTGAACCCTGCCCGTAAGTGTGGTTTGGGCGTAACGTGCAATAAACCAATGTGCGAAGTGCGCATGCGCCGCGGTGTATGCAGCCTGTTCTAGTCGCTCCTGCTTACTTTTACTTTGTTTTCAACTTTTCTCCTTTTTACTTTATCTTACTTTTTCAGTTTTTTTACACAGTTATTTATTAAGCTTCGCCTCTCTACCATGCTTGTGTGGAGAGTTTTTGTTGTTTGCGTTAATGTGGTTGAATCGCTTCCTTTTTACTCTCCGCCACTCGACGGTCCGCTCAGCAAGTCGGCATTGTTTACTTCAGAGATCAGCTGATAGAGCTGAAGCCGGCCGGCTCGGCTACGGTGAGGGTGGACATCCCTGCTGAACTATGGAGGAAAACACACCGTGGAGGCAGAGGGAAAGGATCGCTACGGCGGAGAAAAGGAGCGAAACACCGGAGACTTATGGAGAGGAAGACATTCAAGCCGTGTCTCCCATCTCTCATCATGGGCAACGTGAGATCACTGGGGAATAAGATGGACGAGCTAACAGCGCTAACCCGGAGTCGTCAGGAATACCGGGAGTGTAGTCTGATGATTTTCTCGGAGTCATGGCTACACACGGATGTTCCTGACCACAATGTTTCCACCAAGGGCTTCCACACTGTCCGGGCTGACAGGGACTGCAGCTACGAGCGGTAAGCGTAAAGGAGGGGGGCTTGCTGTTTACGTGAACAACAGGTGGTGCAATCCTGGTCACGTTACCATCAAAGACCGCATCTGCGGCCCGGATATCGAACTGTTAACTGTGGGCCTCCGTCCGTACTATTTACCCCGTGAATTCTCACATGCTATTGTAGTGGCTGTGTATGTTCCCCCGTCCGCTAACCTGACGTCGGCATGTGACGTCATCCACTCCACAATAGCCGGACTACAGACTGCACACACCGAGTGCTTCTCATTATAATCTCGGGTGACTTCAGCCATGTCTCAATTAAAAAGACACTCCCGAAATTCACCCAGTATGTGACCTGTACAACCAGAGAGGAAAGGACCCTGGACCTGGTGTATGCTAATTGTAAAGGACGCATACACCTCCACGTCCCTTCCCCCCTGGGGAGATCAGATCACAACCTGGTGCTTTCTCACCCCTGCTATGTGTCCTCTAGTAAGTTATAAGCGGCTGCCTGTGACCACAAAGACAGTGAGGAACATGGTCAGAGGACTGCTATGAGGCACTGCAGGGCTGTTTTTGGTGGGTGACTGGATGCACTCTGTGACGCTAGTGAGACGCACTCTGTGAGCCGCATGGAGAGGACATTGATGGGCTTACTGAGTGCATTACAGACTACATCAATTTCTGTGTGGACGGCATTGTCCCAGCTCGGACTGTGCGTTGTTGTTACCCAAACAACAAGCCTTGGGTAACCAAAGACATCAAAGCCACTCTGAGCCAGAAGAAGAGGGCCTTCAGAGGTGGCAACAGGGAGGAGCTGAGGGACGTTCAGAGGGACGTTCAGAGGGAGCTTAACAACAAGATCAAAGAGGCGAAGGACGCAGAACAACATGAGGCAGGTCTGGAGTGGCATGAGGACCATCACAGGCTTCAGACCAACTAGCAGTGGAGCTGATGGCAGTGTGGCTAGGGCCAATGAGTTAAATCTGTTCAACAGGTTTGACACTGCAGCCCCGGCCCCTGCTGTCTCTCCCCAGCCATCACTGCTTCTGACCCCCCCTCCTCCTCTTGATAGCACCTCATTCAACGCCATGAGACCCTCACACCCATCCCCCTCTCTTCACACCTCTCCTGGCTCCCTTGCTACCTGCCCTCCTCTCACTCTGGACCTCGAATCTCCCTCTGTTCAACCTGCACTGTTTACACCGTTTCAGGTACGGAGACAGCTGAGCAAACTCCACGCCGGTAAGGCTGCAGGCCCTGATGGTGTCAGCCCACGGGTTCTCAGAGCCTGCGCCGAACAGCTATGTGGAGTTCTTCACCGCGTCTTCGACATAAGCCTGAGTCTACAGAGGGTCCCTGTGATATGGAAGACGTCCTGCCTTGTTCCAGTTCCAAAGACGCCGCAGCCCAGCGGTCTCTCGGACTACTGACCGGTGGCACTGACGTCTCATATCATGAAGACCCTTGAGAGACGCGTCCTGGAGCAGCTCAGGCCTATGGTCAGGCCGCACCTGGACCCCCTGCAGTTCGCCTATCAGCCCCGGATTGGAGTTGAGGATGCCATCATCTACCTGCTAAACCGTGTCTACGCCCACCGGGACAAGCCGAGGAGCACTGTGAGGGTCACATTCTTTGACTTCTCCAGCGCTTTCAACACCATCAGGCCTGCTCTACTGGGTGACAAGATGACGGCGATGCTGGTGGATCCCCCCTTGTGTTCCTGGATTGTGGACTACCTCACTGGCCGACCACAGTACGTGTGCCTGCGACACTGTGTGTCAGATGCAGTGGTCAGCAGCACCGGGGCCCCACAAGGGACTGTCCTCTCTCCTTTCCTCTTCACCCTTTACACCACAGACTTCAACTACCAGACAAAGTCTTGCCATCTTCAGAAGTTTTCTGATGACTCTGCTGTAGTTGGATGTATCAGTAAGGGTGAGGAGGCTGAATACAGGGCTGTGGTGGACAACTTCGTCACATGGTGTGAGCTGAACGACCTGCAGCTCAACACAGCAAAAACCAAAGAGCTGGTGGTGGATCTGAGGAGAACCACGACACCAGTGACCCCAGTTTCCATCCTGGGACATAACGTGGACATCGTAGAACACTACAAATATCTGGGTGTGTTCATCGACGATAAACTGGACTGGACTAAGAACACTGAAGTCCTCTACAAGAAGGGACAGAGCCCTATTTTTTGAGGAGGCTCCGCTCCTTTAACATCTGCCGGACGATGCTGAGGATGTTTTATGAGTCTGTGGTGGCCAGTGCTTTTCTGTTTGCTGTGGTGTGCTGGGGCAGCAGACTGAAAGTTGCAGATGCCAACAGACTCAGTAAGCTGATCAGAAAGGCCAGTGACATTGTGGGGGTGGAGCTGGACACCTTGGCTGCAGTGTCAGACAGGAGGATGCTGTCGAAGGTGCGGACAATACTTCAGCATGGCTCTCACCCTCTCCACAACACTCTGGCTGAACAGAGGAGCACCTTCAGCCAGAGACTAATTGCTCCTAAATGCACCACTGAGCGCCACAGGAGGTCATTCTTACCTGTGACCATTAAACTGTATAACTCCTCTCTCTAATTATGGGACTTATTTGACTATTTAAAAACAAAAACAAACAAGATAACTATTTATGTTCATTTGATCTATAATGCCATAACAACCTCATTGTACATTGTATATATTTCAGATTGTATTTCAGATTGTTTACTTGACTGTTTATTATTTATTTGTATTTTATTGGCTACTTTAGATTTTATTTTAATTGTATTTTATTTGAATCTTTACTTAATTTTTATTTCTATTTACATTCATCTTTATCGCTTGTTTCCATTTCTACTTTGCACGGAAAAAGAATTTACCCCCGGAGATCAATAAAGTATTCTGAATCTGAATCTGAGAGTTCCATCTCCGATCCCCTTTACGAGCCATGAGTGCATTTGAATCTGACGAGTTCATATTTTGACAGCGCGTTTGCAGACTCCGATGACACAGATGCATGACCACATGAATTTTAAACGACTTGTGTTCCTAATATGCATGTGTCCCCCCATAAATATACATTGTGTGTTTAGTTTGCGTGTGTTTAAACAGATGGATGCACAAGTGTGCCCGCATTCATCAATAATTGCACACATACACACACGCCCGCATTCATTCATTCTTTTTAACACCCACTCAAGGTAAAACGATGTTTTCTCACGATCAAATACTCATCAATCCTAAAGGTTATGGGCTTGTACACGATGTCTGTGTTAAGAAAATATGTGTTTGCTGTAGGGTGCAGATGCATTGATTTAAAAGTACAACTTATTACCGCTTTATCAGTTGTTCTTTCCCAAGATAATTCACCAAGAATGTGAGGCTAGGTTGATGAGAAAAGCAAAGTGTATGTGTGAGGTGCACAAGCAACATTATGCATGCGCCCTTAAAATAGCAACTGAACAACGCACCACTGCCTTTAAACCAGGTATTTCCCGTTTGTCGCAGAATTGTTTTCTGAAACTGCAAAATAGCACCAGGGAATATTTCCGCCAAAACACGTTGAACATGCCTCCTCCTTTCGCCGAACCACCCCTTGGGGCGCAAGATCATTCCCTAATTTACAGACGCGTGGCGGTGGAGGGAAAAGAACGCTCTGCCCTAGTTGCAAACTAGCAACGATACATACGTCATTGTAGAAAGTAAATTGTGCTGGATGCAAGATAGGGTCCATAGTCTTTCTTCAAGAGCTTCATTTTAAACCCAGAGAAATACAATTTCTTAAGAGACAGTGGGTGGGGGAGGTGCTTGAGTCTACCTTCACTTCCAGTAGCAAAGGTGTTGGCATACTTATAAGTAAGAATATTCCCTTTAACCTAATCTCACAATACGCAGACTGAGAAGGTAGAATCGCAGTTATTAAATGCAGAGGTGTCAAGTAACAAAGTACAAATACTTTGTTACCTTACTTAAGTAGAAATTTTGGGTATCTATACTTTACTAGAGTAAATATTTTTCAGCCTACTTTTTACTTCTACTCCTTACATTTTCACACACTTATCTGTACTTTCTACTCCTTACTATTTAAAAATGACCTTGTTACTCCTATTTCGGATAGAGTGAATTTGATTGTGGTTGGATGAGAAAAGAAACATACATACCATTCTGACACCCTATTGGTTTATAAGCGATCCATCGTACCTGCAAATGACCAGGGCCAGTCTACATTTTCTGACATGACATAAATCGCGCCACATTCCAGCTAGGAAATAGCAGACTTATGTATGACTTTTTGCACCATTACAATACTTACAGGGAACTATTCATCATATCTTCCACTCCATGAAACACAATGCTCCGTAGTACACATATATGGTTCTTGAATGTATTTGCATTGTACTAATATGCATTCATTTTCAATGGGCATAAATGTGTCTGAAACAGGTGCAATTTCTTCTACATTAAATTAACATTATAGTCATTAAATGGCCTTTAGAAAAAAATAATGGGGGGAATTTGGGCAGTGCCATAGCAGTGTGCTGTGTGTGTCACAAATTCACGGATGGGATAAATGCAGAGACCGAATTCCTTGTATGTGTGCGCATACATGGCCAAAAAGCTGATTCTAATTCTAATTCTAAGTTTTTGACCTTAATGGCATTTTTTTCCCCCTTACATTACTTTTACTTTAATACTTTAAGTAGTTTTGAAACCAGTACTTTTATACTTTTACTTAAGTGAAAAGCTTGAGTTGATACTTCAACTTCTACAGAAGTCTTTTTATACCCTAGTATCTATACTTCTACTTAAGTAATGACTCTGAATACTTTTGACGCCTCTGATTAAATGTGATATTTTTGGAAGTCGATATACATTAATCAATATTCATGTCTCATCATCATCTGCCATTCCTAAATAAAATCCAGAAAGTACTTGATATGACTCCAACAGGTAAAATTATATTAGGTGGAGACTTAAATAACATTTTTAGCACATATGACAGCTCATGTAAAAATAGAAAAGCAAAACCACAAACAAAACTTGTAGATTTTCTTTCAACAAATGAATTACAGGATATATGGAGGGTAATGCACCCCTAAGGTAGGGACTACACATTTTACTCGCACGCAAATAAATCATATAGTCGAATAGACTACATTTTCATATCGGATGCCGGATGTCACCACCAACAAATACATTTTCTCATAGAATATGGAGAATGAATCGAAAAATATTTAACTGATAATGAATTACTTCATTACATAAATAATCATATTGAGATATTTAAAAGCACATACTGTATATAGATAACGCTTCTTCTACTGATAATCCTCCAATTGATCATATGGTACGCATTTAAGCCATAACTAAGATAAAGATATCATTTTCAGTTAGAAAGAAGAAAGAACTAGATAAAGAGATTGACAGAGTAGAAAGAGCAATGCTATTTCTCCATAATATTCATAAACAAACGCATGTGAAAGACGACTTAGAAAAACTGCAAAAAATAAAATATGATAATCTTCTACTTAAAAAGGTTCAAGACATCAAGCGTAATTCAAATATAATATCCTACCTATCAGCTACTAAAACGGGTAAACAACTGAGCACATTAGTTAAAAGAGTAGATAGAAGGCATACCATAGCATTAAAGGACACTTCTTACAAGCCAATAATAGACAATGAAATAATTAATAAGAAATTTGCAACATTCTACGGAAATTCATATAAGTCTGATATAACGGAGGAATCTGACCCAATGCCCTTTCTAAAGTCAGTAAAGCTTAAATATCTCTCTGATGAACAAAACAAAGACCTAAAAAAGGAAATAACAATATCAGAAGTTCAAACTGCAATTGATGGTTTCCTCCCAAAGAAGGCATCAGGAAATGATGGATTCCAAATTGAATTATATTCTGGACACAAATCAACCCACTATTGTTAAAAGTTATTAATGATGCATGGCACCAGGCTCATCCAAAAACAATGTATCAAACACTTATAACGTGATACCAAAACCAGTCCAACAAACCGTCAGATTTTCGACTGATAAGATTAATTAATAGTGACCAGGAAATTATTACTAAAGTCCTAAATAACCGTATAGCCAACTTACTACCTGATTTAATCCACCAAAACCAATATGGCTTTATACAAAATAGAAGTCTTAAAAATAATGGTATTAATTGTGTATCATTAATTAGGTATGCTAAAAGACAAAAAATGTATCTGACATTGATGGCTGTGGACGCAGAGAAAGCCTTTGACCGCTTAGAATGGGCATATTGTGGAGTGCGGTAAATGACGAGACAAGAGACGGAGTTGGGTCGAGTCGGCTTTACTCTCCACTTCAATAAAACAGGTGTTACTCCAGCATGAGTTCAGAACGTCACTGCCGTAAAACAGAACTAAAGTAAAACCAGAACGGTCGTAAAACGGAACGGTTATCCCAAAACCCTTTTCCTTAAAAGGTACAGTCCCTTGGTGAATGTCTTGGTATTGTAGTTGTGGGTCACCAAACAGGCCCCCCAGAATTCACCCAAACTAACAGGTAACCTACCGAGAACATCGGACATCCACTAGTGTTAAACAGAACATACTAGCACATAACAGTCCCTAGAAAAATCAACGCCTAGGGGGGTGGACCAGGCGGCCAGAACGGCTGCGCTTAACAGGAGGGCAAAAGGCAGGAGCAGGTGTCGAGGCTGCCGCAGGGGCAGGTGTCGAGGCTGACGCAGGCGGGCGCCCCCACCGCGGGGGCTGAGCCAGCTGGAGCGGTTCGCCAATATCCACATGAGCAGGCTTCAGCCGCCTATAGCCACCTGCTCAGGCCTGCCCCCCATATCCACAACAAAATTCTTAGGCCCACCCTCCAAGACGCGTAAGGGCCCATCGTAGGGGGGCGGCAGCGGGGTACGGTGGCCATCGTGGCGGATGAAAACGTACTTGGCTGACGGTAAATCCTTGGGAACGTAGGACCGGGGGAGGCCATGGTGAGACGTCGGAATGGGAACGAAAGCGTCCGCAATGTCCCGGGACGCAGCACGATGGGAGGCAGCCGACCACGGGGCTGTGGCGTCCGGAAGAAACTCCTCAGGGACGCGCAGGGGCTGGCCGTACACCAGCTCTGCCGACGAGGCCTGAAGATCGTCCTTGGGGGCGGAGCGAAGGCCCAGCATAACCCATGGGAAGCGGTCAGCCCAGTCGCTGCCCGTAAGGCTGTCCCTGAGCGCGGCCTTCATGTTCCGATGAAACCTCTCGCAAAGCCCGTTGCTCTGTGTGTTATAGGCTTTGGTACGGTGGACCTTCACCCCCAGGACCCCGTCGACCGCAGTCCAAAGCTCCGATGTCAACTGCGGCCCCCGGTCTGAGGAAAGGTCGGACGGCATGCCGAAACGGGTCACCCAAGCCATAACGAACGGGCCACGAGCCACCTCAGCTGCTGTAGTGGAGGACAGGGGAACCACCTCTGGCCACCTGGTGGTCCTGTCCACCATGGTGAGGAGGTAGGTGTAACCACGGGAGGTTGAAAGCGGGCCCACCAGGTCCACATTGGCAAGGTCGAAACGCCTCTCCGACACTTTGAAGGGTATCAAGAGGGCTTTGGTATGACGAGTCACCTTTGCATGCTGGCATGCCACACAGACAGAGGCCCAGGCCCTTGACGTCTTTCCGCAGGCCCGGCCAGACGAACTTGACCCCCACCAGCTTGGCAGAGGCCTTCATCCCCGGGTGGGAAAGGCCGTGGATCGCCTCAAAGACCTTACGCCTCCAGCCAGCAGGCATCTTGGGGCGCAGTTGGCCAGTGGAGACGTCGCAGAGGAGTGTAGTGTTGGCCGTGCCAAATACTACATCCTCCATGAGGAGCGCCGTTGGGGCCGTCCTGTAGGCCTGTACCTCAGAGTCCATAGCCTGATCCCCAGCCATAGCTGCGTTGTCGAGGCCCAAGTGGACGGAACCAATAACCACCCGAGAGAGGGAGTCGGCTACAAAAATTGTCCTTGCCGGGCCACATGCTGAATGTCAGTGGTGTACTCAGAAGATGGCGGAGAGCTGACGCTGCTGCTGTCGACCAGACCATGGCTCCGAAGACTTGGCCATGGCGAACGTCAGCGGCTTGTGGTCAACGAAAGCCGTGAACCGACGGCCCTCCAATAGGAAACGGAAATGGCGGGTTGCGAGGAAAAGAGCCAGGAGCTCCCTGTCGAAGGCGCTGTATTTCCTCTCGTTGTCCCGGAGCTTCCTGCTGAAAAAGGCCAGCGGCTGCCAGGCTCCGCCCACCCACTTCTCAAACACAGCCCCTACGGCGTAATCAGAGGCGTACGTAGTAAGAGCAACAGGGGCGGTCGGAGACGGGTGCGCCAGCAGAGCAGTGTTGGCCAACGCTGTCTTGGCAGCATCGAAGGCAGCCGTCCTCTCTGTGGACCAATCCAACACATCTGCCGGCCTCCTGCCCCACAAGGCGTTGTACAAGGGTCGCATGAGCTGGGCCGCATGGGGGAGGAAACGGTTGTAGAAGTTCACCATGCCCAGGAACTCAGCCGCCGTAGATGCGTCAGGTGGTTGTCTGCGGACGCACTGGCAACGAGAATGTCGTCCAAGTAGACGAACAGGAACGGCATGTCCCGCAGCACAGAGTCCATGAGGCGCTGAAACGTCTGTGCTGCACCCTTGAGGCCAAAAGGCATCCTCTCAGAAACTCAAAAAGTCCAAAGGGCGTGATGACCGACCGCCGTCTTGGGGACATCCTGCGGGCGGACGGGCACCTGATGGTAACCGCGTACCAGGTCCACCTTTGAAAAGATGGCGGCGCCGGCCAGGTGGGCGGAGAAGTCCTGAATGTGTGGTACTGGGTACCGGTCAGGGGTGGTGGCATTGTTCAGGCGACGGAAATCGCCACAGGGACACCAACCACCATCAGCCTTGGTCACCATGTGCAGGGGGAAGGCCCATGGACTGTTGGAACGTCGTACGATGCCAAGGCGCTCCATAGTGGCGAACTCCTCCCTGGCGATTGCGAGCTTGGCAGAGTCGAGGCGCCGGGCCCGTGCATAGACCGGGGGGCCAACCGTGGTTATATAGTGCTCCAAACCATGCTTAGCCACAGCCGCTGAAAACGTGGGCGTGGTGCTGTCGGGAAACTCAGCCAGCAAGCATTGATACAGGTCTCCGGTGGCGAACGTGTTCGCAAGACAAAGCCCTTCTACCACCCCCAGCGTGCAGGGGTACGAAGTAAAAGAGAGGGCGTCGATCAGGCGGCAGTTCGTAACATCCACCAGCAGCCTGTAGGCGCAGAGGAAATCCGCCCCCAGGAGTGGCATAGACAGGGCAGCCATGACGAAATCCCAGCCGAAACGCCAGCCGCCGAAACACACCTCCACATACCTCGTGCCATAGGTACGAATGGGCGTGCCGTTGGCGGCGTCCATCGAGGGTCCATGGCCGCCAGCCATAGTGTCTACCGGCGTCGCCGGCAGGATGCTGCGCTGAGCCCCATGATCGACCAGCAGCCTATGGCCGGACAAGGCGTCAGCGACGAACAACAGCTTGCTGGCCCGGGCTTTTCCCGGGGCCCCAAAACTGCAAGGCTGGCGACACTGCTTGGCCTTGGCCCAAATTCTGGCATGGTAGTAACAACACCCGTCGTCACGCTGTCGGCGGGTGAAAAGGAAGAAGGGATCTGCCGAGCCCAGCACAGCCAGCATCCTCTCCATCAACTCGGACGGCTTGCCGTCGCCCAGGCCGTTCAGGGAAAGCAGGCGGTCCGCCTTCTCCAGCTCCGACAGTTCAAAAAGGTCCACGAGGAACGTCTTGAGTGCGTCGTACTTGCCGACAGCTGGAGGAGCCTCCAACCGCGCCATAGACCTTGCCGTCGTCGAGGCATCTAAGGCTGCTACCACGTGGAAATACTTTGTCACGTCCTGCGTTATTCCTCTCAGCGGCGGGCGCGTTGTTATCACCGTCGATGTGTAACATAATCCAGCCGTATCCAATTCGCGTCGGGGGTCACCAATTGTGGAGTGCGGTGAATGACGAGACAAGAGACGGAGATGGGTCGAGTCGCCTTTACTCTCCACTTCAAAAAAACACGTGTTACTCCTGCATGAGTTCAGCACGCCACTGCCGTAAAACAGAACGGTCGTAAAACGGAACGGTTATCCCAAAACCCTTTTCCTTAAAAAGGTACAGTCCCTTGGTGAATGTCTTAGCATTGTCGGTGTGGGTCACCACAATATCTTTTTAAACTGATGAAATGATTTGGATTTCCTGATGAAATAATTACCATGATAAAGACGATTTATAAATGACCAACATCACAGGTTTATGTTGTTGGCACTTTATCTGAGATTTTTAGGTTAAAAAGAGGCACTAGACCAGAATTCCCGTTATCCCCCTCCTTATTGCGTTGGCCATTGAGCCCTTGGCTCAGAAAATTAGACAAACAGAAGAAGTGAGCGGCAGATCAGATTAACAAAAATATAAACTGAGTCAATTTGCTGACGATTTATTGCTATATTTAACTAATATTAAAACATCTCTTCCAGAGGTAATGGAGATCATAGATGAGTTATATCTGGTTCTAAAATGAAGATTGAAAAAACTGAACTGAGGCAAATGAATAAAGGAGCTTGCATCCCAGAAGATTTAAAGAACCTTCAGTGGAATAAGTGAACTGAAAATTAGTATCAACAAATGGTCAGACCTGCCCATGAATGTAATTGGAAGTATAAATCTTTTAAAAATGATGTGGTTACCAAAATTTCTCTTTATCTTCCAAACAATGCCTTTTATTCCTCCGAAACAATTCTTCACACAATTAAACACTTTATCCTAATAAAGCGCATCGATTGAGCAGAACTCTCCTTCAAAATGTAAGAACAAAGGTGGTCTTAATCTTTAAACTTCGAACTGTACTTCTATGCCTCACAGATGTTTCACATAGATCAGATACTCAATAACACAGCTGAAGAACCCTGGATTGACATAGAAGGTAAACAATTAAATCCTCAAAGCCTGTTCACAACTTCGTTGCAAAACGCAATATAAAAGTCTCAAACTTTGTTATGAATAGCAGTGAAAAATCATGGAACAAAATTCAAAAAATACTTGGAGCGCAGCTTAGTATCCCTAGGAATACAGAAATGTGGAATTAAACAATTGTCAGATCGAATTATGCACAATAGGGTTCAATTCACAGAACTTCAGAATAAATTTTACACTGTCAAACCCAGAATCGTTTAGATATTTACAGCTAAAAAAGCTTGCTGCCGTCACCCCCCCTCCTTAAAAAACCTGGCCTTGACTCCGACGACCCCAACAACTTCAGACCCATCTCCAACCTCACATTCCTCTCAAAACTACTGGAAAGAGCTGTCGCAACCCAACTCGAGCAATACCTCCTCTCCAATAACTAATACGAAACATTCCAATCCGGCTTCCGAACCACAGTACTGAAACAGCCCTACTTAAAGTCACCAACGACCTCTTACTCTCCTCTGACCCCGGCTCCCTCACCATTCTCCTCCTCCTCGACGTCAGTCCTGCCTTTGACGCATCAATCACTCCATCCTCCTCAGCCGCCTGCAATCCATTGGCATCACTGACTCCGCCCTCTCCTGGTTCACCTCCTACCTGTCTGAAAGATTTCAATACATCTCCATCAACAACTACAAATCCCACACATCCCTGTCTCACACGTTGTCCCCCAAGGCTCAGTGCTTGGCCCCATCCTCTTCATCCTCTACATACTCCCACTAGGTCATATCATCCGCCAATTTCACTGTTACGCCGACAATACCCAACTATACATCACCACCACAGCCATTACTCCTGCCATCCTATCCACTCTCATCAACTGTCTCACGGACATCAAAACCTGGATGGACCACAACTTCCACAAACAACGGCAATAAACCTGAAATTATCTTCACCCCAAAAACCATCATCCCCACCTCCCAGAACTTCTCACTTTGCATCGATGGTCACTCTGTCACTCCCTCCCCCCTGGTCAAAAAACTCGGCATCATCATGGAACCCATGCTCTCCTTCAAGTCACACATAAACCAACCCGGTCTCACGAAAATACGTGACACTGTCACGTTATTTTAATCTATTGTTTGTGATCAGGGACACGTATTTTCTAAATTTTCGTGTCAAAAAGCACAATTTACAAACTGTCATGGCAACGTCCGCTTGGACACTGGACTTGCGAGGCATCGACGCGGCGACTTTTCATTTCACATAGCCAAGAACAAGACAATAGGTGGCTAGGTACAATAAACATCAAGACATCACCATTCTAAAAATAACAGATGAAGCAGCTACCCTTGTTTCCTTCGCGGTTTGCCTACAGAGCAGCGCACCTGCATTTAATATATCCCGTGAATTGTTACAAATTTCTCAGAATCAAAGGCGAAAGTAGTAACTAACAATATGACAGCTTTTTGGCCACCCGTTTCTACTTAAAATAGTCTGTGATAACTAACAATACGACAGCTTTTGGCCACCCGTTTCTACTTTCGCCTTTGTCTTGTTCTTGGCTATGTGAATGAAAGTCTGCGTCGATGCCTCGCAAGTCCAGTGTCCGAGCGGACGTTGCCATGACCGTTTGAAAATTGTGCTTTTTGACACGAAAATTTTGAAAATACGTGTCCCTGATCACGAACAATAGATTAAAATAACGTGACCTGTCACGTATTTTCGTGAGACCGGGTTGCATAAACAGCGTCAGAAAAACATTCTTCTTCCACCTCCGCAACATTGCACGCCTTCAACTAGGGATGGGATTCGAGAACCGGTTCTTCCTCAGAACCGGTGCCCAGTGTATCGATTCCTCGGTATCATTATTATGCCTGCTTAACGAATCCGCTTATCAACACACGTGCTGCGTTGTTTTGGTTCAGAGCGCAGCAAACATGGCGACGCGACAGAAGCGCTCTAAAGTCTGGTTACATTTCTCGCGAAAAGACGACAAGACTGTCACTTGCAACACCTGTAAATGTTTAATTTCATCAAAGGGGGGGAACTACCTCCAATATGCATAAACATTTGGCCACACAGCATGCAATTAATTTGCAGGACTGTCGCGTTTTTGATAGATACTCTACTTAGCGACGCAAGTCAGTCAAACAGCAGCGGAGTTAACCGGAGGCCATCTGTTAATGAAGGTAACTT
This sequence comes from Melanogrammus aeglefinus, assembly GCA_900291075.1. NCBI lineage: Eukaryota > Metazoa > Chordata > Actinopteri > Gadiformes > Gadidae > Melanogrammus > Melanogrammus aeglefinus. The sequence continues at coordinate 40,678 of OLKM01002709.1, read as the reverse complement.
TAAACTCTCCAGGCAGGCCCTGTCTTCTTAGTTAATGTGAGCGCCATTTCATTGTGTAGACGTTTACTTTTAAGAAGACTTTGTTATATTTTTTATGTGAGTTGAATTTTGTTTCAAGTTGAATGCAGATGAGCACTGTTAATATTCCAAAAGGCATAAGCTCTTCCTTGACTGTTTTTAGTTTTTATGGCACATAATGGCAGTTGGGCTTAAAAAGTCAAACATTTATTTTTTTTGTCTGGACCAATTAATGTGAAAATCAGATATTAAAGAGAGTCAATACAAAGAAAGAAAGATGTACTTAATCCCTCACCCAATGAAAATCGATAAGATAATCGATAAGGAATCGGATCGATAAGCAATATCGATAATGGAATCGGAATCGTTAAATTCTTATCAATTCCCATCCCTACCTTCAACCCACCCTTTCATTCTCAGCTGCCGAAATACTTATCCATGCCTTCATCATTTGCAGACTCGACTATTGCAATAGCATTCTGTATGGCCTCCCCTCCACTATTCTTCAAAAATTGCAATATGTTCAAAACTCTGCCGCCCGACTGCTTACTAACTCCCCCTCAAGAGAACACATTACTCCCATCCTCCGTCAACTTCATTGGCTTCCAATAAGACAACCATCAATTTCAAGATTCTCCCCACCACCTACAAAGCGTTAAACAGCTTTGCACCCTCGTACATAACGGATCTCCTCCATCGTCACTCCCCCACTCGCCGCCTGCGCTCCGCTGATGCCAACCTTCTCACCTCCATCACCAAGACCAAGTATCGCAGCCTGGGGGACAGAGCCTTCGCCATCGCCGCTCCTACCCTCTGGAACTCCCTCCCTCTGGCCATCCGAAACTCTGATACGCTCTGTTCATTCAAAAGTCAACTTAAAACCCTCCCCATCTCTTCAGGACCACCTACGACATTTGACATATCGTCCTCCGCCATCTTCCACTCTCTAAATGTTTTGCCTATTGCTGTGGTGTTGTTGATTTTTTTCCCTTTTGTTTGATTGTCTGTACTGTCTGTATGTATTTCTTTCTTATTTGTAAAACGTCTTTGAGTACTTAGAAAAGCACTATAAAAATCTGATCAATTATTATAATTATTCTTATTAAATTGACCAAGAGGCTCTATTATAAGCTACAAAAATGACACAAAAAAACCCCTGTAACTTCAACGCAACTCTAACATCACTTCAGGAGTCCACACGAAACCTAACACGAAACCTCATTGGTCCGGTTTTATTTGAAACCACCCTGGGACCATGGACCTATTAAAGAATATGGTTTATTATCTACCTAATAACATGGTTATTAAAGACATGGTTTCACAAAAAAATCGTCTCCGGGTGGACGCAACCTTGGATGTTGAAGGATATTACACAGATAAATCTTACTATATAACTACTTCAAGTTTAACTCCCGGCTAGTCGGCGAACAGGGTAAGTAGAAAGGGACATTTGTTGAACTTCTGTTTACAGACCCACCGTGGTTTAATTAGCAGCTTGAAACATAGATCTGTGATATCATCAGAGTAATAGTTTATACACTTTATGGTCGGAGTGCTAGCTTGTAGAGATTGACATGACAGGGGCTATCGGAGGGTTAGTCAGTTTTATGGCTGCCAGCATGTATTAAGGGCTGGTTTCTTATTCAAAGGTTGCCTGTGGAAATGTATGATTACCCCAGCAGCCTTGGCCCTATCTAATTCATTACTGCAGCCAGGGGCAATGCAATAAGATGATCCTCATGGAGACCTGATTGTTTGCTTTTCCGTAGCCATTTCAGCGAGCCTCAGAGCCTGACTCATTACCTGCATGGCTGCTAGAGCCACAGAGTAGGAGTAGGTTGCCATGCCAGTGACGTAGCTGATTGTTGAAATCCAACATGGCGGCGCCCTGTAACACTTTCACCGTACAATTTAATCCCTTTTAGCATGTTCAGCCATTTTTAGATATTTTACCAATGAGACGGCAGACAAATACATCTGTTATGTCAACTAAACTTCAAATTTCAGTTCAGTTAATCTTTAATGTACTTATTTCCTGTCCTAAGTCATGTTAAGGGATACGCAGTTGAACATTCTGTTATTTATTTTAAACAATAGGGTGACGTGCGGGACATTTGAAGTGTTTCAATCGTCCCGATAGCGACAACTGGCACTTAAATCGTTTTTGCCTCTTAACTTCAAAACTCTGACATTGAAGACATTAGAACAGGTTTAAGTATTATTTCATCTGTTGTATTGTCATATTATTATAGCAAGAAACAAAAAACACGTGTTTATTACAAAAAAACTACCGCACCAAGGATTTTACTTTCCGCACTCAAAAACAGGTTCGCGGGGATAACATTTGAACGGTATGACGTCATTACACAAAATTTCCTGGGGTCTTGCGTGCTGAACGTGGTGACGAAATTTGACGTGAAAGACTTGCTTGGATTTTGAGGAAATCGCTGTGTTTCATCGTCTCGTGTTTCAATTGACTTGGCTCTCCCCTACTGTCTGCGCACACACTCTCCCTCGTCTGAAAAACGCTCCCATTCAAAATACTTTGGTTTACATTTTGTTCGGTGCAGCACGAAAAAAAAACCAAACCAGACCACGACATAGCCGGAGACGCCGCCGAAGAGGCCGCCGGAGAAGAGGCCGCGGAGGACGAGGCCGTGAGGGACGAGGCTCAAAACTAGTCACGCCGGCAGCAGTAGCAGCCATGCCGCCTGTCGGACCGCCGCTCCTCCGAAAGGCCACCCGAGGCTTCAGCAAAGGGTGGAGGAGTGTGGCAACCCGGCCCAGGCCAATTAAGGACATGGAGAACACCTGTGGAACAGGTGGAGAAGCAGGGCTTAAATAGCCTGCTTACCCACTCATCCGGGCCTCTCCCAGCAATGCTGCTCCTGTACGGAGAGACCAGTCCTCGTGACGGGGATTCCACTAACGAAGGATGGGTGGAATCCCACCCATTCGCTATCAATCTGCGGATCGATAGCGAACTCAGCGCTGCAGCTGGCAGGCTTCCAACTCTTCCGAGCGCATCACGGCACAGAACTTTCCAGTAAAACTAAAGGTGGAGGTATCTGTTTTTACACTAACAGTGGCTGGTGTAATGATGTGACAGTGATCCTACAACACTGTTCAAATATTATGGAAACTCATAATAGACTGCAAACCCTTCTACTCCTTCCATGAGTTTGTCTCATTCATTCTGGTCGGTGTTTACATACCACCGCATGCTAACGTGTCGAGCTTACTAACCAGACTCTTTGGTGATTGTGCTTAGTGACTTTAACAAAGGCAACCTCAGCCATGAACCCAAATTCAAACAGAGGCTTAGACGTTATACATCAGCTTCTGTGAAGACTGCTGTATTCCATCACGCACCAGGGTCAGTTATAACAATGACAAACCCTGGTTCACAGCTAAACTCAGACAGCTTAGGTTGAAAAAGGATGACACATTCAGGAGTGGGATAGAGAGGTTTAAGAAGTCAAAGTGCAGCTTCAGCAAGGCAGTGAGAGAAGCCAAACAACAGTACTCTCAGAAACTCACCAGTTCTCAGCTAACGACTCTGGTTCTGTCAGGAAGGGGCTGAGACAGATTAAAAACTACAGACCTAACCTCCCCCAATCAGTCAACAACCTGCAACTTGCTAATGAACTGAAAAAGTTCTACTGTCGCTTTGAAAGACCAAGGGACAGTCCTGGACCTACCATCCCTCGCATCCCTCTCTCATCTCAACCACCACCACCAGCTCAGCACGAAAACCTGGCCTCTACACCTCACACCTCGCTGTCTCTTCCCCTCCTCTACCAACAGTGACGACTCTCTGCCTGCATGAGAGGGACGTCAGCAAGCCCTTAAAGAGACAGAACCCCCGCAAAGCAGCCGGTGATCCGCCATTCCTGTCTCTCCAATCATCTCCTGAAGCCTGGCGCCGACAGTGTTCTCGCAGATCATTTCCTGCGTATATTCTTCAACACCCTCATTCTTGCGAGAACATGTCTGTGCCAGCCTGCTTCAAAAGTACCCCATCATCATCCCATTTTCGCGCCATGAGCTCAAAAGGCCCGACATGACTGAATGAACCTACCAGTAACACTTCGTTGCCTGATCTCTGTGGTCATGCATCGTCTTGAGCCGACTTGTATCCTGTCTCACCTCAAATCCCTTCATCAATGCACTCCCTTGACTCACCCTGCAGTTTGCCGGAAAGAGCCACTCAGGCTCTGTAGACGATGCACTATCCAGCATCACTGGATTCCTCAGGAAGATTATGCCACGAATTTGCCGGTCTGATGTGGACCTTCAGTCGGCTTGGTGTAATACTATACCTCCTAGCTCTGGCTCGGAGCAGCTCTCCCAGCCCTCCACGTGGCCTGATTCCACCTGCAAGATCGCTCACAGACTTCCTCTTTTGACAGGAAGAAGTGTGTGAAGCTGGGAAACTATTTTATTCTGACATCAGACAATAAGCGCCGTGTATTCCCAAGTGCTGTTACGTCTTCAACCGGCTGTCCACAGGACATTGAGTGCAGAAAGACACACACACTATTCACACACACACATGCACACTGACACATACACATCGCATCGCACACTAGAGCCACCATCGATATATCATACTGTGGCGAACCCTGCGCCGCGTCCCTGGAGAGAAAACCTGCACCAACTCTCTGACTAGCGCGCCCTCTTCGTAACGGACAAGTAGTCCCAATGAGGACGTACATCCCTCTTCAACACCGCTGCTATACCGCACACAATAAAAGCATCACAGACAATCATCTGGTATTGAAGGATCACCTGCGGAAGGTGGCCGGCGAGATGGTTATTAAAGACTCGAAGCACACCGCCGTCTTATAAGGAGGATGACGCTTTCGGCGAGATCAGCACCGCGATCGCGCAGGCAGCACCGGACGGACTATATCCGCCATTACGTTGGAACGCTTTTCCCATCCAGCATACCGACAGGGCACCGGGTAGCGACATGTTTTCACGTCCAGTACAAGAACCGGACCTAGCCGGAAACCACACCTCTTCTCCCATCAGTGGAAGTAGCCCTGTTTATTGTCTGAATTTACCTATCTCCTGGAGGCGTCAGAAATTTATAAGCGCTCCGTTCGACACCTCTCGGCTTGAGCAGCCATCATTCTCCCTACATCTTACTTGGGAGACCAGCCGCCGACCGGTTTCTGTGTACCACAATGCACACAGACATGCCCGCACACAGACACACGGGAACGCCATGCACACACGTACCACCAACATCTCGCTTGCACACAGACACACATGCACACATGGCATTTGGTCATCACAAAATAACACGTATCCTAGCATGTGTCTGCTACACATGCACGCTATGAA
>OLKM01002709.1:0-30915 GCA_900291075.1 Melanogrammus aeglefinus | reverse complement strand
TCCCCCGATTCCTATTGTGCATGGTCGGCTGATTTGAGCAGGAATACGCTGAAAAATAGCCCGGCATTCTGTTTCTGCTGTAGACGCCACATGTGGCCGCTCCCGCTTCACCATTCCAAGATGGCGGCCGTATTTTCGCGTCCCAGCAGCCAATGCTCCATCTGCTATAAGATGTCTATGGTCATAACCACAACAAACGGAAATTCAATAGGCCTACTCACGCAGCAAACTTTTCTGATTCGAAGTCCAATGAAAAGGGTTACAGTTCACTTCTCGTATCTTTTCTCAAGCATTCTGTGTCTTACAATCCCTATTAAATATATTGATGGCTTCCCATTGGTAGGCTACCTAAGTGGTTTGGTAAGCTAATGGGTAAAAAAATTGACTGGCCAGGGAGTGAGGCTTACATCAGACCATGTTCATGGTCTGATGTAAGCCTCACTCCCTGGCCAGATTCTGGGCTACCTAAATTAAACTTAAAATAGTTCAAGTATTAGACTTAAATAATCAAAATAGTACTTATGTATATCTACTCGTAATGTGTAGGACTAGGTACGGCAAGAATGAACACAATCCTGGATGAGCTAGAAAGGAGAGCAGAGATAGAGAGGTGGAAGAGAAGAGAGGAAGGAGAGAGGAGAAACTAAGATGAGAGACGGAAAGGAGAGAACTGACAAAGTCACAGCACTCACACACAAATCTTTACATGTAGTCACTGGGAGCTTTGTGTAAGGTGTAACACAGGTTATTTATTTTTTACTGTTAATATACTTAATCTACTGAATACATATTGTACTGAGATTGTACCAATTTCACATTAACTTAACCTATTCCACTGAATACGAGAATGTACCTATTTATCAATCCCAATTTTATAGCTTTAAATGTGTAAAGCCTTCAGGAAAAAAGTCATTGAACATTATAGTGTAATTTTACCAGCTATAATGGGTTAAATTATTTATAGTATAAAGTATTATTGGCTTATTGTATATATATGTTAAAAGGACAGTGAATAGTGTGATATGAATTCATTTCTCTCAGATGTCACATGGTATTCTTATTCAAGAAACAACATTAGTTGTTAGGGATGTTTCGTTATTTTATAGTCCTAGTCTGTTTGCTTGATGTGAGATGATCAATGGGGCAGAGTTTTTACCGTCGCCATCTGGCAATATAGAGAGGCTCCCTAAAGGTGTAGCCGGTAGCAGAGTAAATAAGAACCCTGGCTTCCACATCACAGGAGGAGAGACCCTCATCATAATCAACCATACTGTTCCACTGAGTGTGGAGTGTACTAACCCAGACTCTTTGGTGATTGTGCTTCGTGACTTTAACAAAGGCAACCTCAGCCATGAACTACCCAAATTCAAACAGTTCATTAAATGCCCGACCAGAGTGAATAATATTCTGGATCACTTCTTCACCACAGTCAGCGGTGCATATCACGACTTCCCCCGCGCTGCACTGGGCCTCTCCGACCACGTCATGGTGCACCTGATTCCTTCATACAGGCAGAAACTAAAGCTCTGCAAACCTGTGGTGAGGACGTCAAAGCAGTGGACTAGTACAGCGGGGGGGAATTTGCAGGCATGTTTAGACTGTACAGACTGGGATGCTTTCAGGACTGCCACCAATAGTCTGGATGAATACACAGAGGATGTGACGTCATACATCAGCTTCTGTGAAGACTGCTGTATTCCATCATGCACCAGGGTGAGTTATAAAAATGCAGCCTAACTCAGACAGCTTAGGTTGCAAAAGGAGGATGCGTTCAGGAGTGGGGATAGAGACAGGTTTAAGAAGTCAAAGTACAGCTTCAGCAAGGCGGTGAGAGAAGCGACTCTGGTTCTGTCTGGAAGGGGCTCAGACGATTACAAACTACAGACCTAAACCCCCCCCCCCCAGTCAACAACCTGCAACTTGCTAATGAACTGAACGAGTTCTACGGTCGCTTTGAAAGACCAAGGGACAGTCCTGACACCATCCCCCGCGACTCCCTCTCCCATCTCACCAACCCCACCACCCCTAGCTCAGCCGAAACCTGGGCCTCTACACCTCACACCTCTGGGTCTCTCCCCTCCTCTAACACAGTGACGACTCTCTGCCTGCATGCGAGGGACGTCAACAAGCTCTTCAAGAGACAGAACCCCCGCAAAGCAGCCGGACCAGATTCTGTCTCTCCATCCACCCTGAAGCACTGCGCCGACCTGCTGTCTCCAGTGTTCACGGAGATCTTCAACACCTCACTGGAGACATGTCATATGCCAGCCTGCTTCAAAGTCTCCACCATCATCCCTGTCCCAAAGAAGCCAAGGACGACTGAATGATTACAGACCCGTTGCACTGACCTCATAGTCATGAAGCCGTTTGAGCGCCTTGTACTGTTCCACCTCAAATCCTTCACCAACCCACTCCTGGACCCACTACTGGACAAAGTTTGCCTACAGAGCCAACAGGTCTGTAGACGATGCAGTAAACATGCCTCTGCACTACACCCTCCAGCATCTGGACTCCTCAGGAACATATGCCAGAATCCTGTTTGTGGACTTCAGCTCTGCCTTTAATACTCTCCTCCCAGTTCTGCTTCAGGACAGGCTCTCCCAGCTCCACGTGCCCGATTCCACCTGCAGGTGGATCACAGACTTCCTGTCTGACAGGAAAGCATGTGAAGCTGGGGAAACATTTATCTGAATCCCAGACCATCAGCACCGGATCCCCCCCAAGGCCGTGTTCTTTCCCCTCTGCTCTTCTCCCTGTACACAAACAGCTGCACCTCCAGTCACCAGTATGTCAAGCTCCTGAAGTTTGCGGACGACGCCACGCTCATCGGGCTCATCTCTGGCGGGGATGAGTCGGCCTACAGGTGGTAGATTCATCATCTGGTGACCTGGTAAAGCCAGAAAAACCTGGAATTTAACTCTTTAAAAACAGTGGAGATTATTGTGGATTACGGGAGGAACCCAGCCCCATCCGCCCCCATCATCCTGTGTGGCTCCCCAGTCGACTCGGTGGAGTCCTGCCGCTTCCTGGTCACCATCATCACCCAGGACCTAAAATGGGAGCTGAACATCTGGTCCCTCACCAAAAAATGCCAGCAGAGGATGTTCTTCCTGCGCCAGCTGAAGAAGTTCAACCTGCCAAAGACTATGATGGTATACTTCTACACTGCAATCATTGAGTCTATCCTCACCTCAGCCATCACTGTCTGGTACACTGCTGCTACGGCAAAGGACAAGAACAAACTGCAGCGTATCATACGCTCTACGGAGAAGGTGATTGGCTGCAACCTTCCATCCCTCCAGGACCTGCACAGCTCCAGGGCTCTGAGGCGGGCAGGCAGGATTATGGCCGACCCCTCCCATCCTGGTCATAGACTATTTGAAACTCTCCCCTCTGGCAGGAGGCTGCGGTCCATCAGGACCAAATCCTCCCGCCACTTGAACAGTTTCTTCCCCTCTTCAGCTGGGATCCTTAACAGGTCCCGGGACCGCCACCCCCACTGACTGACACTGACTCTGGCACTCTTATCCATCACCAATTTGTAAATTCTTATACATTTTTAAGTATCTTTTACTTTAGTCTTTATTCTATTTTAACCTATTTTTAACTAATCACTTATGTCCCTGCTTGTTTATATATTGTGTTATATTGTATATATGATAGTCACTGTTTGTTCATTGTTTATTGTCTTAATGTATGCACCTTATTCACAAAGACAAAATCCTTGTTGGTGTAAAACCGTTCTTGGCAATAAATTTCTTTCTGATTCTGAACAAACAACCCCACCTTCTGGAGCCCAGCTCTCAGAGGGAGATATACAGAAGGGTTATCAAAAAATGCCAACCCATCCGTGTGACCATAAAGAGAATCCAGACAGAGCCAGAGTAGAGACATCATGGTGATTGTATGTTGATTTGCCACTTTAACTGTGATTAAAAGCTATACAAAGCACTTGACTTAACTTTACTTTGCCTGGAACAGGTCATTTTTTGGTGGTTTTAATAACCACGGAAGTTAGACTCAAAATGTCAATAACTATAGATACAAGCGCTGTTGGTTGAAAAATTGTGGGTCCAAAACTTGTTACCATCAGTAGAGGCGGAACCAAACATAGACAGCGACAATGTAATTTAAATAAATGCAAAGAGGATAATGGCAGTCAAATCAGGAGGTGGAAAGGCGATGGCGGAGGACGGCGCTGAGCTGAGCAGGACAGTGGACAAGGGAGATGAGCAGGCAGGGGGACAGGCACGTAGAAAAAGGTCACAGGAGTAATCAACCTGCGTGCGCAGGTCAAGGAACCTGTGCTATGGATCGAACCACAGCCGTTGAAACAATGATCCGGGGAGCTAGGGGGCAGGTGAGGGGCTTGGAGCAGCTGGAGAGGATTGATAGCATTCAGGGAGCTGGGATAATGAATGGATTAACACACAGACGAGCGCGCGCACACACGCACGCACGCACGCACGCACGCACGCACGCACGCACGCACGCACGCACGCACGCACACACACACACACACACACACACACACACACACACAACACACACACACACACACACACACACACACACACACACACACACACACACACACACACACACACACACATTTTTACAACACGTTTGTTTGTTTGGTTCCTTCTCTTCATTTTTGCCCCGTGTTTTTCTTAAAGCTCAAACGCCCAACCCCCCTTTACCGTAAACTACACTAGCGTGGATGGTCACGGCCTTCTACCGGTGAACAACGACGTGACTCTATTAAAAATAAAAAGAGAATAATTTCTCCTGAATATTGTGACATTTTAATTGGACAATATATAATCAAATTAAATATAGGACTACTACAAAGATTAGGATTAGGGGCCAACCAAGAACGTTCCGCCCCTCTGTGGTGATACCCCTCCCGGCACTTGGTATCGCTCTTGATTATGGGACTGCTACTTGTATGCGCCAATAGGTCCATGGTGCGCCAGGGCACAATACACAATATCTGGCAAGAGTAGCGGACCGTAGTATAACAGGCAGGCATCTGACATCTAAAATCATATCGGCGTTGGCTGAATCGGGGCTTAAATCGTAAAGAAGAAAGCAGGACATAATGATCACATTATGTACGATTGGAAAATACAGTCAAAGAAACGTGAGAGCACTTATTGCTGTAACCAATGGAGTCACTTAAAGTTTTTTTTTTTATCTTCCAATGCTAGGCTAGGTTATCCACAAGGGATTTGAAAGCAAAACAAAAAGAGAAAGACAAGTTGTAATTATTAAAATTCATCCACACTCACGTTAACACGCGAAATGTCCCTTGTCCATTATTATAATTATTATTTAATGTATTGTTATTTTTTGAGAACCTAACCTCAGTCCAGTAGATGGCGGTAGAACAGTGATAAGTCACTTGTCGACTGCTAATATAAATAGAAGAAGAAAATCGATCCTCCTGATTGGCTCTTCTCTTTCAATAGTTGTCATTGGCTAAGCGCGAAGATTCAAATAGATGAATAAACTGCTTGGTGGAGCAACGTTCATACCGATCCTAGCTTTACAAATGACTACACAAGCTCCACAATAAACAATCGTTGAAACATAACGGCACATTTTACATACATTTCTCGATGATCTTTTAAATCCGTAACACAATGGATTTCTCGGCTCAGTTCCAGTAAGTCTGTTTTTCTTGCTATAAATTCATATTTTACCAGTAATAGAGTTGGCTAACAAGCCAAGCTATTTTCTCCAGTGTCTATCCTCATTTATCCAATGCAATTGTCAGCGGTTGAAACTGTCATTGTTTTCGTAAGATGTACTGCATGTGTCCATAATATTTGTCTTTTAATATTTCAGGGTGTTTGAAAACTGTTTGAGCGAGTACACCGGAGATGACCCTCTGGATTTTTGGATTTGGTAAGGATCCCTCAGGTGTGTCTTGCTATGCACGCCTTTATTAGCTGGTTTCAGTATCTTAGAAATCAAAACAATGAAACTATTTTTATCGATCTTGGTAATTTAATGTTTTCACTTAACCCCGATCCTGCCTCTGCATTTGAACAATACTTTTTGTTTTGCTGTCAAATCAATTATCGATAGAAGCATTGGACGACCATCTTTCAATGATTAGAGTATTTGGCTTCAGATGAATTTGCCCCAGACAATTCAATCAATAGTGTAAATGATCATCTGAATGAAAGAACACATAATATAAAGTATACATCAAGTAGCTCACAAAAGTCACATTCAACTGAAATAAGAAAATGCAAACAAAGTATTTCCCCCTCACTCAGGTTCTTCGAGTACCTGGTGAATAAGGAGTCCTCCACAGCCAAAGACTTGTCCTTTGTTTTGGAACGTCTAGTCCGGAGCTTCCTGACCGACGACCGATATGCCGACGACATCCGATATGTCAATCACTGCATCAAATATGTAAGTGATCAAAATATTACTTCACTGTTTAGTTTTTCGGACATGATGGTGAAATTCCTGTTGGTTGTAACAATCATCGAAGATGATTGAACATAGACAAACCTAATCTTACTACTTACATATCCATACAATAATGAATCCACTTCCTCGTGACCAGATTCTAAAGGCTGTGATGTTGTAAATATAAAAATACATACCTTCTTAATCTGGCATAATGGAAGTATAATTTGTATACATTCTCTATATTCACATGGTGTTATACACTTTGCATAAGAAGATTACTTCTATTACTACTACATGTATCGTTCGTTAAAGCATTCATTCTCTCTCTCTCTCTCTCTCTCTCTCTCTCTCTCTCTCTCTCTCTCTCTCTCTCTCTCTCTCTCTCTCTCTCCTGTCTCTCTCTCCTCTCTCTCTCTCTCTCTCTCTCTCTCTCTCTCTCTCTCTCCCTCTCTCTCTCTCTCTCTCTCTCTCTCTCTCTCTCTCCTCTCTCTCTCTCTCTCTCTCTCTCTCTCTCTCTCTCTCTCTCTCTCTCTCTCTTCTTCTCCTCTCTCTCTCTCCTCTCTCTCTCTCTTCTCTCTCTCTCTCTCTCTCTCTCTCTCTCTCTCTCTCTCTCTCTGTGTGTGCAGGCGAGTTTCCACCCAGAGCCCGTGTCTGTGTACGCCTCCGTCTACAGTGAGGGCGTGGGCAGGCGCACGGCCCCTCTCTACGTGGCCTGGGCCCAGCAGTTTGAGCAGGGCGGGGCGCTGGAGCAGGCGCGGTCCATTTACCACAGGGCTGCGGAGAACCAGGCCCAGCCTGTGGAAACTGTCCTGGAAGAGTACAGGTAGAGCAGCGAGGGAGGACGAGCTGCTCATCACCTGACAATGGATTTATATTACTGGTTTTGATACAGGTGTCATTCAGAGGATTGATTACACTGTTGATTGAATCGCCCGCTGCAAATTCATAGGCTTTATTTATTATTATTTTTACTTATTTTCTTGAAATAACATGTTCATTTCCCTTTTCTCGTTTTGATTTTATGTTTTGGTTAATTTTGCAGGCAGTTTCAAATGAGAACATCCAAATCCCAGATAGCGCAGCCCGGTATGTAACGGGTCATAGTCTTGGAACCAAATTGAATGTGTCGAATTGTCTTTTCACAGCATTCTCCATGTCTCACTCTCTCACTCTCTCCCCTTTTTATTTTCATTTTCTTTTGACTGGTTGTAATTTTTTTTCTTCCTAGGAACTGGTCGCCTCCCTCTGCAAACCTCCCAGCTGGTCAACCAGATACCCCCCCACAAGGAGGCTGCAGCGTGCCGGGAGGTAGGATCATGTGCCTGTTTAACCTGACCACTAGTGAACACTGGGAGATCATGTACCTGTTTAACCTGACCACTAGTGAACACTGGGAGGTCATGTACCTGTTTTGACCTGACCACTAGTGAACACTGGGAGATCATGTACCTGTTTAACCTGACCACTAGTGAACACTGGGAGGTCATGTACCTGTTTTGACCTGACCACTAGTGAACACTGGGAGATCATGTACCTGTTTAACCTGACCACTAGTGAACACTGGGAGATCATGTACCTGTTTAACCTGACCACTAGTGAACACTGGGAGATCATGTACCTGTTTAACCTGACCACTAGTGAACACTGGGAGATCATGTACCTGTTTAACCTGACCACTAGTGAACACTGGGAGATCATGTACCTGTTTAACCTGACCACTAGTGAACACTGGGAGATCATGTACCTGTTTAACCTGACCACTAGTGAACACTGGGAGATCATGTGCCTGTTTAACCTGACCACTAGTGAACACTGGGAGATCATGTACCTGTTTAACCTGACCACTAGTGAACACTGGGAGGTCATGTACCTGTTTTGACCTAACCACTAGTGAACACTGGGGGGTAGGGTCATGGCACTGTTTAACCTGACCACTAGTGAACACTGGGCGTTAGGATTGTTTTACAGTTTTAACCTGACTCTTGGTAAAGACAAGAGCTGCCACATTGTGATCAGTAACAGTACTGTGTACAAGTCCTTTTACATGTACAGTATGTTTGCAACCTGCATGTAGGCATCCCTGAGCCAGTTGTCTAGCCCCCACCGGCTCCTTAATCTGTATTCCCTATAACGCGCTTTAGATAAAAAGGTCTGGAAACTGGCTAATATGGCTCATATACACGTCAACCATGGAGAAGAAACAAACTGACCTTCAAACCCAAGATAATCCAACCTGTATAGCTCACATTGAATCACTCTGATGCAGACATTTGAACTAACCCCCACACCCGTCTCTCACGTCTCTCTCCAGGACCCAGGCTACTGTGCTGACCTTTTTCCGCCAGAAAAAAACGTGAAAATCTAGTAAGGCTCTTGGACTTTTATATTTAATGACCCATGTCACAGCGCTTCTCCTTTTTCACATGGAGACAGGGTTAAATGGAGAAATGTGGAGTGTTTTTAACTACTCAGTGCGCTTATGCACCACACAAGACGGTTCGCTTTAACAGGTCCTTTCAACGTAAGCAGCTTGCCTGCAATCTCCGCCGACCCCACGTGCACATTGGGCGTCCCTATGCAGGCCCCTGGCTGTAATCACAGAGTTAATATATTGGTTGGGGTCCCCCTAACACACAGACACGTTTCACATATCCAAGATGTCCACCAGTGGGTTTGAACCGGTTATATACCTGCCTTCATCACGCCCGTCTCTCCTCACAGCGTCTCCCGCTCTGAAAACTTGGGGGTCCGGGCATCAGGCGAGTGGCCCCCGACGGTCTCCATGTACCATAAGCAGTCCCTGGAGCTGAAGGGGTCGGAGCTGTGCTTTGAGGAGGTGCGCGCCGCCCGCTACTTCCGGAAGATCAGACGAGACAAGGAGCACAGAGAGTTTGGTAATGTGATGGAGCATTTTAGTCATGGGACACACTTTGTCCGTCCGTCTGTCTGTTGCTTGTCCGTCTGTCCAACAGTCTAAGCCCCCACAGTGGTTTATTGTCTGTAGATCCCAGCCATAAACAAGATGATAATATTTTGGTGGTTCCAAGTATGAATTCCCATCTACTACTATATTGACGTTGATTTGTGTCGTCCTGTGAGCTTTGTAGAATACGCTTATGACACCCGTGTGGCTGGTTCATATGTCACAAACACGCCGGTCGCGTTCCGGTCCGGTGACCAACTGGAACCATCTTCGGCCCCTCTTGCTGCTCTCCAACACTTAACGCCTCCTCCCGTCGTCATGACAATGCAGAGGAGCAGAAACGGCTGGCCCAGGAGAAGGAGGACAACATCATGAAGCTGCAGCGTTCCCTGGATTTACTCAACCAGAAGCTGGAGGACCCTGCAGCCCGCCGCTTGGCCTCGCCCCAGGCCACGCGCCCGGCCCCCGCTCCCTCCACCGCCGTGCCCCCGACCGGCTGGAGTGTGTTCAGCGACGAGGGCGCCTCCGCCTCCGCCCAACCACAGCATCACCCCCACCCGGCGGCCCCCAGGGTCAGTCTGGAGCTGTCCCAGCGGACCCCGGCCAGACTACCGGAGGGCGGCGTGCGCTTTTACGACGAACACACCGCCCCCCACCCCGCACTGAAGCAGAGCCGGCTGGGCTCGGGGGGTCCCCTCGTGGAAGCCCGACCGGGTCTCCCCTGCGTTACCCCGACGTCCACCCGGAGCTTCCTCTACGGTTCCCGCCAAGCTGAGGGTGGGTTCCCAGGCCGCAGCCCCCGGGACCCCCAGGCAGCCAGCGGCCTGCGACAGCACGGCGTCCAGGAACGGTAAGCTGGACGAGGCAACTTTATTCATATCGACCAACACTAGACCCCCGTAGAGCCCCAAGAGCCCCCGAAGCACCCCGTGTAGACCTTTCGGCATCCAGCCGAGTCTGTACTTGTTACATGTACGGGTTAATTAAGACCAATTCCATGTTTGTCTTGAAACTATTGAGTCGTCACCACAGGCAGTTTGGATGACTTTTTCCTTGTTTTGTTCCAGAGAGTTCCACGTAGAGCAGCCAGTAGACGCTGAGCCCAGACTGGACAGTGAGTATCCCAGAATTTTTGGTATTGATATCTGTCGTCTCAGACTCAAAGTCTCACTCACTCACTCACTCACTCTCGCTCTATTTCTCTCTCACAATCTCTTGTCTTGCTGTTTCTCACCCTCTCTCCCTCTCAGTATCCCAGGGGGCCACTGCTAGCTTCTCTCACATCACCCCTAACACGTCTCTGGGCCTGGTGTCCGCCACGCCCTCCCGGGCTCTCCCGTCCCCCACGGTGAACACGCGTGAGGCACTGGGTTAGTCCACGGCCTGTTGGTCCACCGCCAATCTGAGGGCTACGTCTCTAGATCCCCGCGTGCGTTTGATATAATGTGTGTTACCCCATGTCCCATCAGATGCCATCATGAACATGTTCCAGGCACCCACCCTCCTTGAGGATCCCTTCCCAAACACGTCGCTGGGCAACTCTGCCAACAGGAGTCCTGAAGCCGTTTTTATGAGAAAGGGTAAGATGGTGGTGGTGTTTTGTTTGAGGGATGGTGGTGTGCTTGTACCATTTAGTGATTGAGCAGCCTCTTTAAATCATAAGTAGTTTTACACAGAATATTTACATATTTACAATATTAATGAGCCTGTTGGGGTTAGAGTGCGAGGTTGAAAAGATGTCATTGAGGCTACGTTTACATGATGACGGTCTGAACAGAAGACGCATTTTCGGGAGGATTTCTTGCGTGCATACGGTGACGCAAAAGTGTGTGGAATTCGATTGGGTATGCCTGTCAGGCGGCTAGGTGGTGCTGTGATACACTATCACACAACACCGCCATGTCTGATCGCATGCGTAGAATCTTCCTTCTTTTATCTGCGCTGCGAAAACCAAAACATAATTACAGATCCTTCTCTGTTCAGTAATACTATCTGTACATATCCTGTACATTTCGTGGAAAGACTCCCGTAAGTTTATTAGAGCTGCCAGAGCAGCTTGACGGTCCGACGCATGGAAATAATCTGACATGTTTGTTTATTTCCTTGTACTGGCACATGTATGTGACGTAAACGCGTACGCGACGTGAGCAGATCTGAGCAGAGTTTTGCGTCCTGGCAGTGTAGACGGAAACGCTACGGTGGGAGCGTATTCAAGTTTTCCACTCTGCAGGGTGGTTTCAGATTATTGCGTTTTCATGCCCCAAAAACGCTGCACCGTCTAAACGAAAGGCACTTCCGATAAAATATTTTGTAGTTTTTACCTGCAAGCGGCCTCATGTAAACGGGCCCTGAAAGTCTGCATCTTTCGCTCCCTGTTTGACCTTTTGACCTTCTGCTTACAGCTGCCTCCTCATTGGCCGAACAGGCCCCAACCGCCGGCCCCTCGTTCACCATCTACCAGGACCACGGCGACCAGGAGAACCCCCGGTACGACGCCTGGTCTCAGGTTGAACAAGGCCCGGGGTGCAGGCCTGAGTTAGGGGGCTGTTCCCTTCCCAGTCATGTTCAGCACATTGGGGATTACTTTATCGTCAACCACACTAGGGCTTTGATTTTGAGGCTTTCAGCACAAAAGGATCGGATGACTTTTTATGGCGAAGAAAGGGAACTTTAAGGTGTTCGAAGGGTCCTGTATGAACTCAACCTACACCCCGGACTGACGGTTTGCTCTGATGAACCCATTCAGGGCGCCCGCTGTGTGTGGCGCGGAGAAACCAAGAGCAGCCCGGGCGTTGGCTGGAATCCCCGTGCCCTCGTCAGACCGGCCCTCTGTGAGTATGAGCGCATCAGGGACATCTTCAACCAACACATGTTTGGGTCGCTGGCATGTGTCCTCTGTTTGTCCATTAGCCTCTGTTCTTTGGGCTAACAGGAGTGTGTATGTGTCTGTTGTTAGTCTCGGTTGCATTAGCCATCATGTATCTTATATGTGCCTGGTAGCCTCTGTTACTTTAGCTGACATACGACGTGTGTGTGTGTGTGTGTGTGTGTGTGTGTGTTTGGGGGTTCAGGACGGCACATCGGAGCTGACCCCGGACGAGAGCACCATGTGGGGTGTGCGCTACAACTCCCTCAACTCCCTGGCCGCCTGCCCCAACAGCACCAGGGACTTTGCTCCGTCGGCCCAGGGGGTCTCCACGCCCTTCACCGGCAAAGCCCACTTCTTTGTGGACTCCTACCATGACCAAGGTACACACGCACTGAAGGCTGACCTGAAAAATAGAGCTTTTCTTTACTTTCTTTACATTATTTTTTTGTGTATGTATGTGTGTGTGTGTATGTATGTATATGTGTGTGTGTGTGTATATATATATATATATATATATATATATATATATATATATATATATATATATATATATATATATATATATATTATTCGATGGTACTGCGGTCCTGGCTAAGTCCGTTTTTTATTGACTGAACGTGGTTTTGAGCAATGTTGGACTTTTTGTTTACTGTGTTTCAGAGAACGGTTGTCAGAGGGCTCTGGACGATGAGGGAAATGTTTACACGCGACCAAAGAAACTCAGGTAAAAATAATAATAATTAGGTAAAGCACCAACCTGCCCCAGTGCCTACTAGATTCCTGGGGAAACCCACAATTACTTTAAAAGCAATCGCAAAAGACCCATCTCAACGCAGAATCAAAGTGTGTCTCGCTTCAGTGCTGGATTAAAATTAAAAGTTACTTTATTTGTTTGTTCTAAAAATCTCTATCTCTTTCTGTTTCTTTCCTTTATCTCTTTCTATCGTCCTTCTTTCTACGGTCCCTCCCCCCAGCCCCATCATCGAGACGAGTCCCGCCAACGAGACGTTTGATGACAAGGCCGGGGGCCCCGCACGGAAGCGGGGCCCAGCGCAGCACGGTACCGTCATGGGCGAGGCGCTCTCCCTGGGTTCTCACAGCGGCCTGGCCAACTCCTGCACCACAGTGGTCCTCCCGGCCCCCGCGGCCCTCTCCTTCAGGGACCACACGCTGCCCCAGTCGGCCAGGAGTCCACCAAGGGCCCCGGGGACGACGCCGACAACGACAACAACAACAGCAGCAGCAGCCGCCTGGAGCATCTTCACCAGCCCAGAGCCGAGAGAGAGCCCACAGCCGTCCCCGGGGACGACAACAACAACAAAAACAACAACAGCAGCCGCCTGGAGCATCTTCACCAGCCCAGAGCCGCCGGCCAAACCAACCCTCACCTTCCGTCACTCCCAGGAACCAGAGGCCCAGGAAGAAGAAACCAGGAGCCAATCCACAGCCACCATCGGGTCGGAGTCGTCCCCCAGTCAGGAACCCGTGTTGGACGTCCCCATGAGCCCGGAGTGCGGCCTGAAACCTGATTGGCTGATGCTCTGCAGCCCAGAGGCGATCACTGAGCCCGACCTGGATGCCTTCATAAGCCCCCCGAGAACACCAGGACTGGCCTTGGCCCGGAGGGGGAACAATGACGTTTCCATGACGCCGGAGGCACCGACAGGGTTGCTCACCGACGCGTGCATGAGCCCGGTGGTACGGCGCCACGCTCCGAGCCAGGCGGGGGACGAGCCGATGAGCCCTGACGGGGGGCGCTACGGCTGCACCGACGTGCCCATGAGCACCGACGTGCCCATGAGCCCCGAGGTTCCCGGCCCCGCGGCGGGCGGTCCCCTGGTGACGGACCCCTGGGACTCGGAGCTGATCACGGAGCTTCTCTCCAGACTGAGCCCCCCGCTCGGCTCCCACCCACACTGCATCTCCTGGCAGTGCAACGTCCCCAGCTTCACCCCCAGGACCACCATCACCATGGGTAAGGAGGGTCAAGGGAGCCGGTCAACGTTATTGATCCAGGGTTTTCAACCGGGACCATCGATGTAAATAGTCTAGACTTTTACCAAACGTTATCTTTGCAGGTCAGGGTGGTTCAGTCACTTCCTGTTTGGTTTGAGTATGCCGAGCTATCACATCCTGTCTGCTGATATCGTTTTATCCCAACCTCATTTCCTGTTTTACTTGCAATTATAGTTCTTCATAGAAGTATGAAATGCTGTCTAAGTGTTATTTGTCTATTTATCATCATGCAACGCATTTATTTATTTATTTAAAAAAAACGTGTCCTTATAGACCAGCTGGGGAGGGAATAGTCCATTATTAATTTAGTCTAGACAAGTTCCCAGAGTATCAATTTATATCTTTTAATGTGCTTGCTTTATCTGGCAAGCAGCCAAGAACAACAAAACGTCCTTTTTTTTTAAACAATCCATAAACCAAATATTTGAATTGAAGTGAAATGGTAAGCAGCAGGTGTTTGATATTTGTACTTGATTAATTCCTAATGATCAAATGATTTTCTGTTGATCAATTAATCAACTAGTCACTACAGCCGTCGTTTGGGGTTGGGACCCAGACTCTTTCGGCTTGGAGTCCCACACCATTCCTCTTACTCGGCCGGTATACCTCTGTTGTGTCCGCCACGGGTCAAATGTTAATGAGACCTGCTGTGTTCCGTGGACAGGTAACGCGTCGCTGCGCGTGGACTGCCTGCTGGGAGAGGGGGCCTTCGCTAAAGTCTACCAGGCCACTGACCCCATGACCTCGGAGAAGATTGTGGTCAAGGTAACCCCATTAATGACACAGACAGACAGACAGACGGACACCTCCCTTTGGTTGGCTTAAAAAAAAAAAAAGACAATCTTATGCTTTAGATATTAAGCAACTGCAATGGAACATCGCGGTAATAATTAAGAATACTTTGGATCTTTACTACAACAATAGATCGATTTATTAATTTCTTCAAATCGTTAAATCCTATTCCGATTAGGTCAATGATGAGGGAGCCCCTGAGCGCAAACCAATCATTGTGCTTTGTGTTGACTCCGCGGCCAGGTCCAGAAGCCGGGCAATCCCTGGGAGTTCTACATGAACACCCAGCTGGACGGGAGGCTGCCCCCTGCTGTCAGACACCTGTACAGCAACGTCCAGTCCGCCCACCTCTTCCACAACGGGAGCGTGCTGTTGGCAGAGCTGCACCGCTGTGGCACGCTGCTGGTGAGCTCCATCTCACGCTGGCCTCCACCCTTATTTCCTCAATTCAATTAAGGCCACACCCAGGGTCTCCGCGCATCCTTAAAAAGTCTTAAATTCATGTTTCTAAATGTAAGGCCTTAAAAAGTCTTAAATTCGTTACAAATGTCATATGCTGGTCTTAAATACTTTAACTCAAGGTCTTAAATTTGTCGGGGCAGGACTATATATATTTTTTTTTCTCGTGGGACTTCTCACGGAGGGCATGTAGAGAGGCGTCTTTCTTGCTAGCTGCATCTATGAACGATTATCTGCGTGCTTGCTAGCTAGTCTGCGACAATAGGTAGGGGAGAATTCAAGGACAGTTGGCTGGAAGACCTCCGTTTCCGAAGTTGGCTCACGTCTGTTGCCAACCCCCACCATCGCGTGTTTTAGGTCTTAAATTTCAATCAAGGTATTAAAAAGGTCTTAAATTTGACTTGCTGAAACCTGCAGATACGCTTGGCCACACCGTTCCTTTTTGCCAAACATTCTTTCTTTTTTCCCCTCCCCGTGTGGCTCCGCCCCCTCCAGAACGCCGTGAACCAGTACAAGAAGCTGAGTGACAAGGTGATGCCCCAGCCGCTGGTCATGTACTTCACCACCTGCCTGCTGCACATGGTTGAGCAGCTTCACCGCGTGCACCTGGTGCACGCCGACATCAAGCCTGACAACTTCCTGTTGGGAGAGAGGTGAGGGTGTTCTGTATGGGACATGATCAATTGGCTCGATCATACCGAAGACCGATGGAGCAACTATGAAGTAGATTGCTGCCAGACTTGGTTTCTAACCAGCTGGCCGGGGGTACAGGGGCTAGGCTGTGACACTGGGGTTTGAACCTAGAACCTTTTGGCCACACTAACCCACCCCCCCCCCCCTGCCCTCTCGTCGCCCTGGTGCGCTGCAGGTTCCTGGAGAGCCAGTGCCTGGACCCCGAGAAGATGGAGCACGGCATGGTGCTGGTGGACCTGGGCCAGAGCATCGACATGGGGCTCTTCCCCGAGGGCACCCAGTTCACCGCCAGGTGCCGGACCTCCGGGTTCCAGTGCACCGAGATGCTCAGTGGAAGACCCTGGTCCTACCAGGTAGACAAACGGGTTGACTGAAAGGACCTAATGAACAACAACTCGCGTTGGTCAATACACTGCTATAAGGGCCATGGACGATACAGTAATTTGTAGAGCCTGTACTTGATCTTTCTTCTTTCTTCTGACAAATGTACTTATTGTTAGTCGCTTTGGATAAAAGTGTCTGCTTAATGTACATGTACTTGAAGTCACAGTGCAGTAGAGTGGATTTTAATGTCATTCAATCTCATGGGTTGTAAAATCATATGCTCATGTGTGTGCGTATTTATCTTTCAGACGGACTACTTTGGGATTGCGGGCACGGTGTACTGCATGCTGTTCGGGACGTACATGCAAGTGAAGCAGGAGAACGGAGTGTGGAAGACCAACACTGTGTTCAGAAGGTACCGTCTTTCTGTTGGCTAACGATAGCGCCGTAGCTGTATGTCAGACGCTTGTTTTCTCGTTCCTCGTCTGGTTCGTCACCATGTTTCACATCACTTGTGTCGTTTAGCTTTCTGTTGCCTTGGCATTAAACGTGTGTGTTGGCCTTAGTTGCTTTAGCTGACGTTGGCGTCACGTGTGGCCGTTACCCATCCGTTTCATTAGCAAACGTTAGCATCTCTTACATTAGCACATGTATGCCCAATAGTCCTCTGTGACAAGTGCTACATGTGTCTGTCAGCTAATGTAAGCAAATGCATCAGGGAGTTAGCTAACGGGAGCATCTGGTACGTTAGGACTGTTTGCGTCCGTTAGCCGCCTGCTGTTTTATCTTACATTAGAAACCTTATTATAAAATGGCTGTGGGTATCTAGACTCTGCATAGCCTCCCCCTTTCTCCCTCCCCAACCCTCATATGCACTTATTGTATGTTGTTAGTCCTTGGACTTAGGAAGAATAGTTAGCATAGTGTAGCGTCTCATCCTAGCTATCTTTGTCGTATACGGGGAATAGGTCCGCCTTGTGATTGGCACTTGGTTCTGTGAACATCCTTAGTGTACGGCCAGCGATATGTTGTTTCTCTTCTGACAAATAAACTTTAAAAAAATCAATAAATACATAGAAGCGTGGGCTAAACGCCCTGAATGTCTCCACAGGAATCCTCACAGCGAGCTGTGGCTGGAGCTGTTCCACACGCTGCTCAACATCCCGTCCGGCGGCGCTCTGCCCTGCCTGCGCTCGCTGCGCCGCCGCCTGGCAGTCACGCTGCGGGAGGCGTACGGCGGCAAGCTGCTCAGCCTGAAGAACCGCCTGGTGGTGCTGCTGCTGGAGAACATGCGCGCCGCCCGGAGGTGAGAAGAGCGCAGCAGCGACGAGCCACGCCAAAAGCCCCCCCCCGGAATGAACCACTTTTGTATATTTCTTGATCTCCTGTACAGATGTGAGATCCCGGTATCTAATGTTTATCTAATGTGACCAGACCCTCCTTAATTTGTATACGAAGGTAACGGCTACCATGGTTTAGATGGCCAGTCTATTTTTCCTTGTTCCATACAAATCTAAATTTGCATATAAAAAACATGACTCGTTTACTTGTATATCCTTGTGTATTACTTTCACCCTTTGCTGGGATTAATTGTATATTTTAGTTCATTTTTTTTTAATGTATTTTACCAAATAACCAAATGTCGTTTTAATTTTGAGATTGGTTCCTCAAAAATTGTTGTCTTGGCTATAGAAAACAACCATTGTATTGTGTGTGGTGAAATATATAAAATGCTGTTTGAGTTTCACAGAAACATTTGCTTTTCAATGTTGGAGGTATTTGATAAGGCCAATACAGACTACACCTATGAAACAAAACCCCACGAATGCCATGATTCTAAAGACCAAACATGTCATAACATACATACAAAATATAAGATGTTGTACATCATACCCAGCCAGTTTCAAGAGCAACATAACTCTGAAAGAGCCTGTACCGTTTTGCGGGCGGAGACTCAGTAATTCCAGTTGCACAACTTGCCCAAACTCGCAGAACGTGTTTTTTTTCACCGGCCACGAAGTCTTATCTACCTTGCTGCCATTTCCGCTTACTGTCCCCAGCACCAGCTTACACCAGCCTGCCCATCAACACTACTACAGGGAAGCTTCACGACGAGATCACTTTATTAGTTATTATATTTATTCTAGCGTGTAAATACGTTGATATGTAACCGGGCGTGTCTCCGATATGTCCGCCCTCATTTAAAACCGACACACCTCTGACGAGTAAACCGAGTAAGATATTATCAATTAGATAAAAGGATCCGGTAGCATTCCTGAATTCAAAACACCGCACTAGGCTGCGATGGAAATGAAAGGACTGTCGGACGAAGCGGTGTCCGAGGCGTGCAAAGAGGGGAACCCGATCACTCAGGTGAGTAGGCCTACATGAGATGAGTCAGTCATGCAAGTCATGCAGAGAATTGCATACAAGTAAAACCAGATGTGACAGCTCTATAGTTTGGTAGCCTACTTTATTTAAGCAGTAGGCATAAACATAAGATTGGTTTGTCTTCCTATCGATTTAGAAGAAGATCGGGACAGTTAACTAAGGTTCTTATATTAAAATAGGAAAAACTCTTTCCACTCTTGCAAGGAGTGGCATGCCCTGAACATCCCGTACTCAGAACCTTTTCTCTGTGTCTGTCTTTGCAGGATTTCATGTTGCAGCAGACCATGTTGAGAGTCAAAGACCCAGTGAAGTCTTTAGATTTCTATACGCGTGTTTTAGGCATGACGTGAGTTTTTCAAACTCTTTATTCCCCCTCTTATTCTCCTCAGTTCCAGGATTTTGTGGTAATAGACGAAAGATGTGTGGACTAGTTTGTAAAAGCAGTTGTGTTCTCCCTGGTATATTTCTATAGTAATGCCTGTGACAGGATATCCTTTTAAAAACAAGTTTATTTTCTTTGTGAACCTCAGCTGTTTTAATCCAGGAATTATAAAAAACGCATTGTTGTTGTAGGTACTATCATTGTTTCACCAACTGTCAATGTGGTCATGTATCCAAATAAGAGAGATCATATTAAGATGAGGCGGGAAGGCTGGAGGGAGAGACACAGCACCATGCAGTGTGTGTGTGTGTGTGTGTGTGTGTGTGTGTGTGTGTGTGTGTGTGTGTGTGTGTGTGTGTGTGTGTGTGTGTGTGTGTGTGTGTGTGTGTGTGTGTGTGTGTGTGTGTGTGTGTGTGTGTGAGAGAGGGGGACTGTAAAATGCAGTGTGTGAGTGAGAGAGACAGTAACATCCAGTATGAGGGAGAGGGACGCTCACAGATGGAGAGGGAGGAATAAGGATATTCACAGATAGGTAGAGAGAAAGAGGAAATTCTAGAGGACATTTGATCTGATTCAAATGTAAGTGTGTATCATTCCTGGGGCCGGAGGGGGGTTAAAGTAATGTTTCCTGTTGTTGGTCTACTGCAGGCTGCTTCAGAAGATCGATTTCCCCTCGATGCGTTTCTCCTTCTACTTCCTGGGCTACGAGGAGCGCTCAGAGATCCCCTCGGAGGTCAAGGAGAGGACCGCCTGGACCTTCTCCCGCCGGGGGACCATAGAGCTTACCCAGTAAGGAGAACCAGTAACATAACCTAACTGACCAGTACCTCAGACTATCTAGAACAAAGAACATAACCTTACCAACTGTATAGAACAAATAACCTATACCTGACTAGAATGAATAACCAATAATAATCTCCATGCAAAAAAAGCATAGCTAGAGGTCCCTTGATTCTTTATTATTTGTTAATTAAAAGGGCAATAAAGGTTTAATGGAAGCGCAAAGCGGGGAATTTCGTTTGAAGATATTCTCTTGGAAAAGCGAAATAGGCCTACCTTGTTGAAATAGGACAGATTTTGTTCAGATTACTCATGGTCTAAAGACGGGACATTGATCAATATTATGTACTATTAGATCAGTGAAATTCAACTGTTTATTTTTTTTACTAATACTAAACTACCGGTACCTAGGTTTAGGTTTGACCGTGTTATAGCGCCCCCTGTGGGCAATGTGGTAACCTCATTTCTACCATTTGTTTGTTTTTTAATCAAGTTCATTGCAAACAAACTATTTCTATCCATGGGTTGTGATAAATGATCCATAAGTTAAGAGCGTTGGGGTATCCATGGAGATGGGGTATCTGAATTCCTAAAATAAACTAAAATAAATCACAAATGCCTTGAATTTCTGACCAATTGTTGCATTGCAAGAAGTGCAGAAAAATTTAAGCAGGCATTCGTCCGTTTTATATGCAATTATATACTTCAGTTCTTCTGCCAAACTGATTTTCTGCATACGTTTTCTTCCCACTGAACTAGAACTAAGTTAAGGCAACAGATCTAACTAGTGCATCCAAGTGAAAGATGAAAACTACCCCACTGTAAAGTTATCACCTGACAAAAGATGCTTATCTAATTAGTACCATCGGCCAGCTAGAACCATCGACATAAACCTACCTGGTAGGCTACAATCTTCTGACTAGAACTATCATGTTACTTGAACTGTCAGCTTTCTAGAACGAGATGTGCCAACATTATTCTGGCTAACTCATACTAAGCTACCATTGACCTTTAGAACCAGCAACATAAATGAAACCATCAAAAAGCAACCGTCAACTCAAAATTAATCTCTCTCTCTCTCTCTCTCTCTCTCTCTCTCTCTCTCTCTCTCTCTCTCTCTCTCTCTCTCTCTCTCTCTCTCTCTCTCTCTCTCTCTCTCTCTCTCTCTCTCTCTCTCTCTCTTCGTCTATATCTCTCTAGTAACTGGGGTTCGGAGTCTGATGAGAATCTGTCTCATCATAATGGAAACTCAGAGCCGAAAGGCTTCGGTGAGGAAGTACACATGAATACAGGAACATGAAAACATCATGATCTGAGAAAACAAACTATTCCACCACACCCATTTAAAAGCTGTGTTATGTGAAAGTCACAATATAAACTTGGATTCTTCTCAAAATGAACCCATACATACATACAGATACAGACATACATACACTTCTTACACACAATTATTTTTGGAAAACTTAAATGACACAAGAATCCACACAAAGAGATGTGTTGCACTGTACTATTCCGCCTGTAACTGTGTGTTTGTGGTTGTATGGGTGTGTAGGTATGTAGGTATGTAGCCTAATCCTATGTTCCAAAACCCCCTCCCCCACAGGCCATATTGGCATCGCCGTTCCTGACGTCTATGCTGCCTGCAAAGTGTTTGAAGCTCAAGGAGTGACCTTTGTCAAGAAGCCTGAAGCTGGTGGGTTTTCACTTATATAACTCTTCCAATAGGAACCTATTCTATACGCCACCACCAGGAATGGAAGTATAGCCGTACATTGCTTTGTGCACATCTTAGTTTTCACCAGTAGATGGTGCTCACGATCCATAAACCTACTAGCCAACCAACCAGTTCAATCGATACAATGTAGGCTACTGTACTGTATCAAACAAATAACAAATTTTTCAACTAATAAATAAACCTAAAAACACCTCAATTGATCGATTGTATTCAAGTGTGTCTGTTCATTCCTCATCGCAGGTAAGATGAAAGATCTAGCCTTCATCCAGGACCCAGACGGCTACTGGATTGAGATTTTAAGTCCGAACAACATGGTGGCGCTGACATCCTAGCCCCTATAGTTAAGACCGCAGAGGTGGAGATGACCTCTGAGCCCTAGTACCACCGCCGGAGGGGTGGAGATGAAGCTGTAATACTTGATACATGTGCCTTTTCTATGTTCTGAGACTGTTCATTGTTTACTTTGTGAGAGTTTCTCTCTTCGTTTTAATCATGTCTGTTTCCAGTTGTTGGTCCTTTGACAGACGACCACGTCTTTGTTTGCTACTTGATTTGTTGTAATAATTGTCAAGCTATTTCAAAAATGCTTTGTTGAACATTTATTGTATCTCTCTATCTAACTGCTAAACGGTATCAAAATCATTCATGTACGAAAGTACCTTGATTAAATAAATGTAGGCCTAGGTAATACTGCCTCTTATGTGTTCTTTTATAAAGGAATAGGTAGCCTACTGCCTGATTTAAAATGTGTTTGCCAAAAAAACATGAAAAACCAAAAAAACCAAAACATATGAGGCCTGCAGGGGCAAGATCCACTTCACTTTGTGTAAAAACTTCGAATAGTCATCCTAACTTAATGCTAAAACCTATTTTTGTAATTTGGGATGGATGAAAAGCTGATGCTGCAGAGAAGCGCACTATCATTAACCGACCGACGTCCCGCAGGATCGCTCGCGTATTGCGCGTCGGTCACTAAAAGGGACAAGCCAGCGCGAAGGGCAGGCTGACCGGGCGGTGTTCGCCTGGCCTGGGACAGCCTTCTTACCCCTTGAGGGGCCCCCGTTCAGACGGAAGAAAGTGATGCTGGTGACGACGTTCTTACAGTAATGGCTCGATGGTGACTCCAGCGTGTAAATCGTTTGAACTGACAAAATACTCTCTCTCTCCCGATCCCACATATCTGAAGAATGGATCCATCATGGTCTTCATCTGTTCGACCACAACAGCTCACTGTGTATTTATTTGTCAGAGAAAATATACGGAGATTATGGGATTCACATGAATGCTATAGTTTCATAGCCACCTGTGATAGATTAGCCGGCTTTCTTTCCTGACATAATAAAGATAGGTCTTTGGATCGGTAGGGATTTAATCAAGTTAAAGTTCAGCTGGGACCATTTGATGAAGAGCTGTTATATTTTTTCTTTGTAGAAAAGCTAACAAGATTAAAAATGTTAGAAATATTTCTTTACAATTTGGTTGCTGAATGAAAATATCACCTGCTTAGTAAGCATGATTTAATGAGTTGTAACATCTTTCATCTCACCAGAACACATTCGTTATAAACTCAAATTAAATTGAAAAGATCTTCAAACATCTCTGTGGGCAGTTAGATTGAAAATTATAAATGTATTGTGAAGAAAATGAAAAAAATATTTCCACGTCGAGATTTGAAAAACAACAAAATTATAAGAACATACAAAATATATATTTAATAATTGTAAACCTCAGTGCTAACGCCAGAGTCACTCAAACTGCTTTTGAATAATATCTGTTCAGCCATAAAAATGAGCAGGTGTGTAAAAAAATCAGTCAACAACAGTCATTCAGTGTTATTCCTGGTTAATCAATGCGATTACAAACCAGCTGTTATAAATCCAGCAAAGTAAGGCGGTTTTGTCGGTAGCAGTTTTTAAACCATCCAGATAAAACAGTCAGTAAGTGTGTCTTAGAATGTAGTCATATACTGTATATAAATGCGATTATTGAGCTAAACTAGCTAGCTAGGGGATGCTAGTAGCCGGTAAAGTGTGTGTGTGTGTGTGTGTGTGTGTGTGTGTGTGTGTGTGTGTGTGTGTGTGTGTGTGTGTGTGTGTGTGTGTGTGTGTGTGTGTGTGTGTGTGTGTGTGGGGGGGGGGGGGGGGTCAGCATGCGCCAACCTCTCTCCCCCAAGGTCTGTAGTGCTTGCACTGGGAGGAGGAGGTGACGGGGGTGGAGGAAGAGGAAGTGGAGGAGATGGAGGGGCGGGGGGAGGAGAGGGAGGAAGGGGGGAGGGAGGAAGCGACGTGGTTAAACCCGGCAGAGAGCAGGAGGGGGGAGTGCTGTGCCACCGGGGAGAGGGGCAGCAGGGAGCTGGAGCTGGTGGATGAGGAGGAGGAGGCGCAACAGAGCAGGCTGGAGCTTCTGAGGGAGGGAGTAGAGGAGGAGATGGAGGGCGAGGAGGTGGGAGTGACGTCAGAGGAGGAGGAGGAGGAGGAGGAGGAGGAGGACCTTAGCGCGGAGGCCGACACGCTATGCTGCAACACCTCCCCCATCCTGCGGGGGGCGAAACCGCCACAGCCCCTCCCACCACCACCTCCTCCTTCTCCTCCCGCCGCCCCGCCGCCGGGGAGCGCGCTCAGTCCGAACGCGGCGGGCGGGGGGAAGGAGTGGAAGGCGGTTGCCGTGGCGACGGCGGTCCAGGGGAAGGGCGGGGCCGGGTGGTGGTGGAGGTGGTGGTGATGGTGTGGTGGGGGGAGAGGGGGGGCGAGGAGGGTCATGGCGGCGGCGTCGCGGTGGGAGGCGCAGGAGGAGAGGTGGGACAGGAGGCGCAGGCGCAAGGGGTCGCTGGGCTCCAGGCCCTCCATGGAGCCCAGGAAACGGGAGGCCTCGGACACACACTCCCTGAAGCCCAGGGACAGGAAGTCCAGGGCCAGGGCGTGGCCTTCGAAATAACCTGAGGGAGCGAGGGACAGACGGTCAGGGGAGGGGTAGGGAGGGGTTTTTCTTCTTGTCAGGATGGAGCTGTCGTCCACTTGCAGACACATAAAGGCCCAATCCCATTTCTACCCCTTCCCCTTACCCCTTCAAAA
Source organism: Melanogrammus aeglefinus (assembly GCA_900291075.1). Classification (NCBI taxonomy): domain Eukaryota; kingdom Metazoa; phylum Chordata; class Actinopteri; order Gadiformes; family Gadidae; genus Melanogrammus; species Melanogrammus aeglefinus. The sequence goes on along the minus strand of OLKM01002709.1, from coordinate 6,051 downwards.
CAAGGGGGAGGGGTAAGGGTAAGGGGTAAGGGGTAGAAATGGGATTGGGCCAAACACACAAGCATGCAGCTGCTCAAGCACACACTCATTGACAAGCACCAACGCATCTTAACATGTGTGTGCATGCAATCATCAAACACTTAACACACACACGCACACTCTTCAGAAAGCCTCCTGTTCCTCCCTAGCAAGGGGCCTGTGTGTGTGTGTGTGTTTGGGTGTGTGCCCACACATTTATGTTTTTGTGCGTGTGTGTATGCATATGTGTGTGTGTGTGTGTGTGTGTGTGTGTGTGTGTGTGTGTGTGTGTGTGTGTGTGTGTGTGTGTGTGTGTGTGTGTGTGTGTGTGTGTGTGTGTGTGTGTGTGTGTGTGTGTGTGTGTGTGTGTGTGTGTGTTGCGCGCCACAGGTGGTTTCATCCACCCAAACAAACGGAGCCGAGAGGCGGCCTCTGAGCGCAGCCTCTCGGCCCCCGCCGGCCCTCAGGGAGCCAAACAGCAGGGCCCACTTCAAGTGAAGCATCGTTATCCCCAACCACCACTAACCTGGGCCCCCCTCACCCCCTGACTGGCGTCCCTCAGCCCCCATCTCCCCATTGCCTCCACCACCTCCACCCCCCTCCCTGGCTAACCTCCCCCTACGGTAAAACTGAATGGCTGCGGTGTCGCCAGTAAACACAGTGGGTGACCGACCGACTGCTATACTGAATGGCTGGGCTACCGTCTAGCTGGCTGGCTGTCTGATGGACTGGCTGGCTGGTTGACTGACTGACCGACTGACTATCTGGCTGACTGGCTGTTTTGATTGTAGTCCTGACTGTCTGACTGACTATCTTACTGACATACTTATTATCTTACTGGCTGATTGAACGGCTGGTTTACTGACCTGCTGCTTGAATGACTTTCTAATTCTTTCTAACGAATACCCTGTTGTGCTTGTGATGTTAACACAGAACCACTTTAACCTGATGTGAAATGGTGTGTAAAATTGGCTTTCAAGTTGGAGGAAACAATAAATGAACACTGTGTTCAGGAGTCAGGGTGCATTCTGCAGAATACGTGACGCTTGATCCAAGCTAAGTACAAAAATCAAGGGTGAAGGTCAACACAACCAGACCACCCGACCCCCCCACGGGATCCTCCCCGACCCCCCCCCAGGGTGAACCTCTCTGAACCCCCCCCCCCCCCCCCCCACACACACACACACACACACACACACACACACACACACACCTTTCCCTCCGCTGGCCTGGAGCATCTTCAGGTGGTCCACCGTCATCTGCAGGATCTCCGCCTTCTCCAGCTTGGCCGAGCCCTGCAGGGACCAGGGGGCGGAGTTAGTATCAGTTAGGGGGCGGAGTTAGCATCAGTTAGGGGGCGGAGTTAGCATCAGTTATGGGGCGGAGTTAGCACCGGTTAGTGGGCGGAGTTAGCACCAGTTAGTGGGCGGAGTTAGCACCAGTTAGTGGGTGGGGTTAGCACCGGTTAGCGGGCGGGGTTAGCACCGGGTAGTGGGTGGGGTTAGTCTGTCAGTTGATCAAACAGCGGCACAGAATGCCAGGAGCGCCGTGACATCACTGTCTCCACGCCGATAAGGGCCATGGAATAGACACACATCCTATAGACACAGCACCGTGTTCACTTGTTTTTAATTTGTGAGAGGAATAGTTAATGTGATGTTAGATAACGTCACATGATATTTCTCTGTACGGTATCAGGTTATTAGGAAATTAAGACGTTTAATTTGTATTACGAAGTTAACTCTCCAAATAGGCCTATTGTTGAAATTTTACATTACAAAATCCAGTTTAATTTGTTAATTGGACTTGATTGTTTTCAATTGATATTTATATCATATAAAATTGTAACATCGTTTTTGTGCCTGAAGGGAGAGAGCCTAAGCAGTTTATCTTAATTGTCTATTAGTCATCATTGGAAAATGTATTGCAATTATGTCATGTTAATTAATCATAATCGCTCTCCAATTAGGGGTTGTGATGCATTGAGAAAAGTAATAGCACAATTACTTTGGGGAAGGGCGGGTTGTAGTAATACACCTACACAAAACATGTATGTTAAAATAAGCAATTTGAACCCAATGGAGGGAATTAGGCAGAAGTGAAGGTTCTCACCTGTTTCTCGAAGGCTGTGGGAACCAGCCTCCTCAACTCCGAAAGGCTGTAGTTAATCCGGTCCCTGCGCCTCTTCTCGATAATCTGGGATGAGGGGAACCACTGAATGGTTATAGGATCACTGAACCATCTCACTTTCTACTCGTTAGGGTAAGGATAGGAATAATGACGATTAACACCGATGTCAATAAACAAAATAATAAACATTCACCCCTCTTCGTTTTTTCCTCGCCATGGTCTGTGTGGGGTTGTTTGGGGATCCACATCTGAGAAAAGACCCATTCACGTGTCTGGGAGAGGAAGAACAAAACACTTAAGCAATGTTTTTCGGGACGTAGCCTAACTAAGAATGGGATGCGTTAAATTGATCCACTCCCATTTGATCCAGGCCTATTATTTCAAACCTTGTCATACTTTGAAATGTGCACTCATTCTTTGCCCACCGACAAAATTGACAAGAACACCAAAACGCACCAGTTGGATAAGAAAATAAGACAAACAGAGATTTTAAAAAAACAAAACAATATCAGCCGAATTTCTGTCGTTCACTTCAATTCAAATATCAATCGACAAAATTGGCGCATGACATTGGTAAATTTATTGTGATTAAGAGAGGTGTCTGTAAACTCAGGTTCCTCCTGCTGTGATGCTCTGCAGCCGGCGGTTCCCCTCCACTCACCGTGGATAACCGCTGTCGCTGCCCACATCGATGGTCCCGTCGGCGTCGCTGTCACCGGAGCTGCTTTCCTCGCACGGCCGCTTCATGGCTCAGCACGGGGGCTCCTCTCCTCTCAGGGGGTCTCCTCTCTCTCCTCAGGGGGGCTCCTCTCTCCTCCAGGGACAAGGCGGGACGCTTTTACTTTTTGGCGGAAAAGTTGATTTTATGATTGAGTCCGCCCTCGTCGTTTTTTGTCTTCATCAGAGGATTTGGTTTTAAGTGTTTTGCAGTAGGCGAAATTATTTAGGTTAACACGCGAAATGGATGGCAATAGCTATTCCCAAAATGAACGAACTTACTTCTAAAAACAGATCCGCCCAATTCCTGACGAAAGTTAAGTATAATAATATTTTGAATTCTCCACTTTAATTCCTTCTGCTGCAGCCTGCAGTGACTTCAATGTCTTGAAAGTCCAAAACAACAAACTGTTTATTCCGACAGCGCTGCCCGGTCCTCTGCGGTGTGTTTAGAGCGCAGCACCCCGGGACAGGTAGTCTGCACAGTGGACTGGACAACTGACCGTGTTCTCATCGATGCGATTCTTTCCCACGGACCGTCGGAGCCACACACACACACACACACACACACACACACACACACACACACACACACACACACACACACACACACACACACACACACACACACACACACACACACACACACACACACACACACACACACACACACACACACCAACCGGCGGAACCGCCCACGATCACTGCACGGTGTAACAATTGCATAGGGCAGTAACCACGCTCAGACACGCACAAACACATGTGGAACAAACACACACACACACACACACACACACACACACACACACACACACACACACACACACACACACACACACACACACACACACACACACGCACACGCACACGCACACACACACACACACACAGGCGGGGGCCCAGATTTAAGATGGTAGATTTGTGCAGTCTGGCCAGGGCTGGTCCCCTTTCTCCCAAGATAATACCGGCTGTCTGGACGCATGCGTGTGCATGTGTGTGTGCGTGTGTGTGTGTGTGTGCGTGTGTGCGTGTGTGTGTGTGTGTGTGTGTGTGTGTGTGTGTGTGTGTGTGTGTGTGTGTGTGTGTGTGTGTGTGTGTGTGTGTGTGTGTGTGTGTGTGTGTGTGTGTGTGTGTGTGTGTGTGTGTGTGTGTGTTTGTTCGTGTGTCTGTGTGTATGCGGTTATTTTTTTCGTGAATGTAACTGGACGAGAGTAACCTTTTTGTGGTGTGTGTGTAATTTTGTTTGGGGGTTATCTTTTTTTTTTATCCCGAAAGGGACAGCATGTTTGTTATTTGAAAACAGCCGCCGGGCGCGTGAAGCGCCGTGAGAACGTGTTTCTAGAAGCACGGGGCTATGGCAAGCCGAGTGTGCCACAATTCGACTTCAATTAAACGCGTTCTGAAACGCCAGCACGCGTGCCCAGAACGCGTTTTGGTTTTCCAGAACGCGTTCCGGCGTTTCAGCGCGCGCGTTCCGGCGTTTCAGCGCGCGCGTTCCGGCGTTTCAGCGCGCGCGTTCCGGCGTTTCAGCGCGCGCGTTCTGGCATTTCAGCGCGCGCGCACAAGAACGCATATTAGCATATTAACAGCAGCACGCGTGCTGTTAATATTGCTAATGCGCTCCTCCCCTCAATTTTCTCAGCCAATAAGATTTGACGCCGTTTTCACCCAATCATAATGCTAGGGCAAACCACACAGACAACATCAGTCGAGACCAGAGCCTCTTCTTTCGCGAATCTTTTCTGTTGTGTCGTTCTTAAAGTCGAAAGATGTTTAAGATGTTTCAAATTAGGTGGTTATGTGGAGGTGGTGAACACTACAAGTACATACACTTTTGACTATAACACTATCTAAGCTACTTGATCGAACATTGTGTATGGGTAAGTGCCCGTGGCAAACTATGATAACATAATTATCATAACATAATTATATTAATTATTATGTTAACTATGATAACATAATAATTATAATTATTATTATAATTATTAATATAAACATAATTATAATCATATCAAAAAAGAAAAAAAAGCAGCCGGGTGGGTGTTCATGTGATACGGCGATAGTGTGTAGGTCTATTACAGAACAGTTAGTGGCGTTCAGAGCGCAGAATCTAGGTCTACTGTAGGCTACCTGAGGAAAATTCACACAACACAACGTACACATTAGGCCTACTTCTATTTAGTACAATATTTATTAATTTAGGGCTATTTGGCTGCTCCAACTCAAGGTCAGCCCAGCCTGGCGACAGTTAAGTTTCGGTTTTCACTCCGCATTTTCTGAGACACAGCAGAACATTAATTTTTGAATAATGTCTGTGTTAACAAACCAATCAATTCAGTGAAGTAAAAAAAATCATTAACAGAGAAGACACATCAGGATTACTTTGGCCAAGCAACATCTCCTAAACTTTAATTCTCACGTAATTATCATTCTCATTGGAATTATTATATCATTATCACAATTAGCCATGTGCTGCGCGTTCCCCTGATTGGCCAGGTAAGCCTCGGCTTTTTTTATGATAAGCCCACGGCCGCTCAATTGATCGGGCACACAAACAGCTCACAGTGACCCGTCCTGTTTTGTCGATTGTGTTTTTTATGCGTTGGCTCTATGTGTCCTCTGTTCTGTTCAACCTATCAATTCAATTTATGTCAGAGTGAGAGGTAGACAATTTCACTGGAAAAAATAAGACAACATCTTTTCACTGACCATTTTCTTTGTAGGCTATTTAAATAATAGGCCTATCAAACGGACGGAGACATGCTTTCCATGATGCTTTTGTCTGGGATGTGTTGTGTGTGTGTGTGTGTGTGTGTGTGTGTGTGTGTTGTGTGTGTGTGGTGTGTGTGTGTTGTGATGGTGTGTGTGGTGTGTGTGTGTGTGTGTGTGTGTGGCATGTAACTATCCGATCCGTAGATCGTAGTAAAGAATCAAATAAAACCATATAAAAGTTCATTGGATCAATTGAGAAGAAAGAGCATGAAGCTCTTGTGGACGAGAGAGAAAGCGGCACACACAAAAACACATGTGCGCGCATTCACCAGTTATTAATGTCCCTGGCTTTAGTTAAAACACAACGTCACACAAATAGCCCCTACTCTGTTATTCCATATACACAATCCAATACCCCCCGCAGCCACTACTTCCAATGTCCCCTGCACATAGCCAAGAACAAGACAATAGATG
>OLKM01002708.1:27182-42182 GCA_900291075.1 Melanogrammus aeglefinus | reverse complement strand
TTTATGTCAAACCCACACACAGGAGGCTGGCAAAAGTTCTAACAAAACGGCAGGACATGTTGTGAATGATGTCGATCTAGAGGAGGGGGACAGGGGAAGAGAGAGAGAGAGAGAGAGAGAGAGAGAGAGAGAGAGAGAGAGAGAGAGAGAGAGAGAGAGAGAGAGAGAGAGAGAGAGAGAGAGAGAGAGAGAATGGTACTGATTAGTTGGCGTGAAGCAACACAAGGATCACAAGGATAACGGATGACAGACACAGCCGTTACACAGCGATCAACCGCATGCTTCATATCCACTCCTACTGACTCGACAGCCACATCCACAACCACCATCCGACAGATAAGATACCAATCTATCGTTCTCATCACTGACAACAGGGAACCATTATGGATGGAGGGAGAAGGAGGAGAAAACACAAAGGGGGGGAGGAAGGACGGGTAGAATCCAACCACAATCGGCATTCTGTCCGACTGAAGCGGCGGTGAGCTCATCGCTGTCGTGCGGACCAAGCTGGGAACTGGACGCCGAGTTTGTGATCGCACTGTTTGTCATCGTGTGACAACACCACAAACGGCACGCACGCACACACACAAACTACGCCACACACACACAATAGCTGACTGAAACCGTGGGGCTATGAAGTGCCCCGATGATAAGCTGGTGCCAACGACAAATTACAGACGGCTGCTTGGGCACGTCCCAATTTCTATTCCTCCCCCCCCCTGAAGGGCGGCTAAGCTGCATTTGGGACCAGAAACAACAAGCGCTTCCATCAACGACACCGATGGAGGAGCCAGCAGAGTTCCTAGGCCTTGTCAGGGCCCGACAAGTCCTGGCTGGGGAAGGCCGTGTTTCATGGTGCGGTGCTCCCCAGGCCCAGTGATCCCCCCGCCCCCCCTTATGACCGGAACCCAATAATAACTAACCGTCTTCATGAACAATAGATTACAGACAAAAACAAAATGTCACATAGCGTCTTGAAGCACTCCCTGGCAAAGGGGGACCCGCCCACTTCATTCTTGACCTATGAGACGCAGCGTGTCTGTGTTGTGTCATCGACAGCAGAGGGACATAATGACCGTTTTATTCACACTCAACGTCTGTTGCTGCTTGCCCCATCCCCCCCCCCCCCTGTCATTATGAAGGCTCTTCAACTTTGATTTATTTATTACAGTTCATACATGCTGTCCACCACTCCCCCTCTTTCAATCTTTGAAGTTGTTTTTCCAAAAAGGGTGTGTGTGTGTGTGTGTGTGTGTGTGTGTGGGTATACGTTCGCACAAATGTGCTAGCATCATTTTTTCTGCTTGTGGAGAAGACGGCGGCTTTTCTTTTATGTGGGACTATGATGTCCATAACTACCGGTGTAGGACTGGACAATGCAGCCTTCCTGAAATTGTCTTGAATGAATCCGGGGTTTTTTTTATTAATTTTTTTATTAAATGATTCAACGGTAACAAGTTGCATATTTTTAATAAAATGATGGTATATCCTATGACTTTTGATGTTCTGCAGTCTTCAGTTTCATAGAGCCCACTCTCCAGGTGAATGGACCCATGAAGTGTAGCCAAGCTCCACAGGAATACAGCCCACGTGTACGGGCATGTGTTACCCGTTGGACACCAACCGCATCCTAGGTCATCAGTTTGCACATATTTTATTTCAGTACAGGACCCCCTTAAACCCCCCCTACACCTTACCTTTCATCTACTTTGATCCCCCCCCGTCCGTGCCCTATTATCGTCCTACCAGCACCACCCTTTCAGCACTCCCTCTCTCTCACCTCATCTCGACTTTATGCTGTCCGTCGTCCTCGTCCGTCTGTCTCTCACTCTAGTTCAATCATCTTCCCCCCACATACTATACATCGTTCTTTCCACATTCTGCATGTGCGCCGTGCCATTCTTCCTTCAAGCAGCGGACAAAGACCCAGACACAGACGCACACATAAAGACACAAACACACACAGACACACACAGAAACAGACATACACAAACACACACAGACACAGACACACACAAACACACAGACACAGACAGACACAAACACACACAGACACAGACACACACAGACACAGACGCACACATAAAGACACAAACACACACAGACACACACAGAAACAGACAGACACAAACACACACAGACACAGACACACACAGACACAGACGCACACATAAAGACACAAACACACACAGACACACACAGAAACAGACAGACACAAACACACACAGACACAGACACACACAGACACACACAGATATGGACGTACAGAGGGACAGACACAGACAAGACACAGAGAGAGACAGACAGACACACAAACACACATCCACCTGTCAGTCTGCATCCATCTACCTGCCCTTTGTCCAGCCAACTCTTCCATTATTCATCTTCACCTCCTCGACCACCTCCCATCCCACGGACCTCTCTCGCCCTCTCTCTCTCTCTCCCTATCCTCTTCCCCTCCTCCTCTCTCTTCCTCCCTCATCTCTTGCACTTTCTCCTGACTCTCTCTCTTTGTCCCCTCTCTCTCTTCCTCCCTCTCCCTCATTTGTCTTTTTCCACTCCTCCCATTTCTTCTTCGTCTTTCTTTTCCCCCGTATTTCTCTTCCTCTGGAACTAAGGATCAGAGAGAGAAGGGGGGAGCGGGAGACCCCTATCACTCTGATCCTTGGTTCAAGATCTCTTCCAGGTTGAAGGAGTTAAAGCCGCTGTCCCCCGGTCTTTCACACCCCTCTGGAAATTTCTGGAAATTTCGTACAACTTCTTATACGGCCCCAGACTCACAAGTACATGCACCTACACACACACACATCACTTGTATAGCCCCACACTTGCAACCACACTGACCTACACACACACAGACACATACACACCACGTATATAGCCACACACTCACAAGTAAACACACCTACACACACGTGATTTATATAGCCCCACACTTGCAACCCCACTCAAACACTCAAACACACACACACACACACACACACTTTCGCACTCTGTGAAACACGTTGAACACTACAACAGGATGTGGAAACAGCGAGCCAAGGGACTGGATGTGTGTGTGTATGTGTGTGTGTATGTGTGTGGTGTTAGGTGGGGAGGTTGGTGTATTGTTGCCTTAATTTCATTATGCCTAAATATATTTTCTGTGGTTTTGGTTTACATGTTATTCTAACTTGAACGACAACCGTTCACCTAGCGGCCAACTCCAGAAAGTGTAACAGTTTGCCGTTAGGTCATGTGACCTTAAGGATTTGGTTTGTTTGTGAAGAGCCCATACCACTCAAATTATAAGGCAGGCTACCACTACCTCGGTGAGGGATACCATTATGTCACTACAGTGTGTTATCCTTTAGTGATGGTCAATGAAAGACATGGTTGGATTTGGACTGCGTTCAGATTGGTGCATTTGAACCAGGTATTATGACAAAGTCAACAAACGTCCCCACTCCCAACTGTCCTCTTTCCAGCCTCTCCCCTCTGGATCTGTCGCCGGTCTCTTGTTCATGCGGTGGGGCTCTCTGGCGGAAAATACACCGTCAGCAGCGCTGGACTATGTCTGACCGCCGTAGCTCATTTACAGAAGCGGTAGACCTGTAAAATGTATACGCTAGGAACATAAGAGTAGCAGTACAACATGAAAAACATGTGATACATCATGTCGTTTACAACATGTTTTGTATCGGCCTACAAGTAGAAAGGTCAGCCCAACGAATCAGGAGAATGCAAACACTTTTAGTATCATCATAACCACTTTTTACATGATGATATCATTATAGTTATTGAAATAAAATCGGTATCTCATGAACTGATTGAACATTTAAGTTTGGTTCAGTTTTCGAACAACATCGATTGGATTTATTTTAAGACGACTGACTACAGTTTTCTGCCAGACTCAAGACAACACGCAGCATAAGCCGGCCGCTGCGTTCGCCTGGCACTGACAAATACTATACTGTGTATGAGCAAAGGTGTGTGGCGATGGCATTAGGAGAAACCCTGACACGGCCCAGTGACCTTCCACCTTGAAGCTCACCCTAATCCGTTACAGTGGGGAGCGCTTTCACACTCCGCTTGCTTTTTGGGTCCGGAGAAAAAAAATAGGAAGAAACTGCCCTCGTCAGCATCTTCACCCGTAACCCCCCCCTCAACTTCTGCCCTGGCTATTCAGCCTTGCTCATCGTTTCCACGGGTTTCCGTTGATGCCCCGGTTTGTGCTGAAGTGGCAGTTAAACCAGAGCATAGTCTGTAGGAGTGTTAGTGTTACAGTTGGGATCCTGTTAGCTCAGTGCTATCTGTTCTGGATTTGGAAACATGATAAACTGATTGTGTACTATTGTGATATTGTGATATTTTGACCCCCGTAAATGTTTAGATGCTAAATATTGTGATTGACTTTGCTAGTATGCACACACACACACACACACAGCACAGATTATATGTAACTACTTTTTTCTTAATTTCATCCAACACTTTTGCGACTATCCTTGGACTTGAGCAATGTGATCCGCTACTTTTATTTCCTCCTCACATAACCCTTTCCAAGACGGATCGCAATAACATCAACAACCCACGTCCCTGAGTACTCAATGTCAAGCTTGAGATGTTGAAATAGCATTTTAAAGTTATTGCAAAATAAAAATAATGAGTTACCAAGAAATGGATATAAGCCTCCTTCTAAGGTCAACCTGCCTTCTGAGCCACTATCATTCAATTAGCGCCTAATTCAAGAGGGAATAGCAAAACATCTGTCAAACAGACAACAGTGCAGTAGCCCCAGCCTAAACCCTGTCGGGCCTAACAGGTACCTGCCCTGCCAGACTCTGTGGCTTGTATTTACAGTGCCAGGGGAAGCCGGCTGGACGTTCGCGATAGTAAACATCAGGTGGCTGACAAATAGTGGGGTTTTAAACGTAGCACTTAAAACAAGGCTTATTTTTCTTTTGCAAACAGGTGCATGACTTTTGTGGGTGAATAGCCTACGTTTGAACTGGTTTTCTTTCATGTAATCTCAAGATAGAGCGTGGGAAGGAGTGCCTCAAAACTACACAAACTAGAGTGCCTCAAACTAGGAGTGCCTCAAACTGATACAAAGAGTTGTATCAGAATATGTGGCATTTTTCTGATATCTGCAGAAAAGATAAAAAATTAATCGAGCTATTGGAGCAAAAACCACCACGGAAAACTCTCTAATTGGATTGTGTGCGTACATTACAGGCCAAGAGTCCCTTTTATAGCTCATCTCCCAGATGTTATAGTTGGCAATCCAGCAATTTCTCTTTTTAACAGAGATATAGCCGTCAACCGTTGTTATTTTATTGATACTCACAGCTTCAAAACCTTGCAATACAATGTCGGTAAGTGCTAAAGTTACAGAATCAGGATCATATCCACACACAGAAAGTGTAGGGTGGAAAATATTATAGTGGCTAGATGAATCTCCTAGCTGAAACGTATTGTCCACAGTTGGCCCCCTTGAGCAAGACGCCCTAACCCCTATACCTGATGGGCTTCCTTCTCATACGTTCACGCACGCACGCACGCACGCACGCACGCCTAACCCCTATACCTGATGGGCTTCCTTCTCATACGTTCACGCACGCACGCACGCACGCACGCACGCACGCACGCACGCACGCACGCACGCACGCACGCACGCACGCACGCACGCACGCACGCACGCACGCACGCACACACACACACACACACACACACACACACACACACACACACACACACACACACACACACACTCCCTCTTCTCCTCTTCCAACCCTGGTGTCCTCGTTTCCTGGCTATGCCCAGCTTTCTCCATTTCCCCCCCTAACTTCCCTATTAACAGCACAACACCTGGTCCTTGTCCTCCACCTCTCAGACCTTATCCAACATCCCAATAAAAATGAACCTTGGCCAATCGCTGGGAGGCTGATTCCCCTCAGCGGGCCTATCACGCAGTGGGGAAGCAGCCCTTGGTCCCGCCTACCGACCTGTCCGTCTGGCAAACACATAGCCGAGCAGATGGTGAGCAAGGTGACACTTATCATAAAAGACTCAACACATCCGTCACTGTCAACTGTCATTTCCTGTAAATCGCATGTTGTTCTGCTCAGGAACATTTCTTTAGGTTCTGGCGGCATTGTGCTTCCTTCTACAAATGGTCTGGTATGATTTCTTTTTTACGTTTTCTCTTTCCGGCTCCCCTGCCTCTTTTTATTTGCCAGAAAGCATATATTAAACAAATCTTTAAAATATTTACTGGATAAATAACAAGCGCTCACTTTGACATACTGTCAAAATGTCCCTCTCTCCGTGGGTGCTCATAAGAACGTTTAGGATGTTGCGTATTCACACCTCTCCAAAAAGATGTGTTGCCCGTGTGCTGATAACCTGCCCTGAGTATACTCAAGGTTCACCTCTTTCCGCCATTTCCTCATTCCTTGCATTTCATTTCTGTATCAAAGCAATAAAAGAAAACTTACATCACAGTCAGGCCAGCAGTGGAATAGATCTCTGAAGCTATTCGACGGGAACATTTTTATATTTAATATGTTTGTGTTTTTTTTATGTATGAACCTGCTTTATGGTCTGTAATGGTAAAAGCAGATGTGTGCCGGCAGAGACACACTCCACCCATTTATAAAGCTCTCCTTCGTATTATTTATTTTCTTCCAGATTCTCTCTCTTTCTCTCTCTCTCTCTCTCTCTCTCTCTCTCTCTCTCTCTCTCTCTCTCTCTCTCTCTCTCTCTCTCTCTCTCTCTCTCTCTCTCTCTCTCTCTCTCTCTCTCTCTCTCTCTCTCTCTCTCTCTCTCTCTCTCTCTCTCTCTCTCTCTCTCTCTCTCTCTCCTGTTCAGTTCTGCATCTTCCGTCGTTCGTCTCTAATTTGGGCTCTAGGCTAGTGTCTCTCTTTAGGTAGCTTCCAGATCCAGACGATGGTCATCTGCTGTTCTGGCCCCTGGTCAGCTGTGTCCCATTAAACCACATGTCTGCAGGATATTGCATTTCCCTTTGCACCAATACTGAAAAATACAACCACATTATGTGTGCAAGTTTCAGTGCACACAGATGCACACACTTGAAGGGATCATCACAAGAGAGTGTGTGTATGGGTTACGTTCAAACGTTCAAACCCCATGATCTTGAATTATCGAGATAACTTCTTCCTCTCTGTAGCTCTAGATCACTTCATACTTCACTTCTCTACCTTCAATACGTCTGTACTTATCTTCTGAAGCACTACCTCTTCGCCTTTTCTTTACCGTACCTGCATGGCTTCCAGCCTCACTATCAGAAATCCAAATATAAGAATAAATGCCCATAAATACAAAATTCAAGGTAAAACGAAATTTTCTGGAGGTCATTTCTTGGTGACCTCCAGAGATGTACCTCTCCTCTTCTCCTTTTTTCTCTCTCCCTTTATCTCTCCGTAGCCCTCTCTCTCTTCCTCTTGTGGCCAGGGCTATATGTGTGGGTACTAATGTAGAGCATACATGAATTAATGATGGTCCTAGCCTTAATACATGGAAGAGGCTGACAACTAACCCATGTATCCCCACCAATCATTTATGAATGACAATATTCCCCTCAAACTGTAGCTTTGAAGCCCGCTTAACAGCACAGTGTACTGTACATTCAAGTATCCTGGCATCGCCAGACGAATTGCAAACTGCAATTAGTCTGGAGCCCTTTATTTTTGGTTCCCAAGGATGACACCAACAGGTGCAGACCAAACCGGTGCAGACCTCTGGAAGCAACTGGATAGACCTACAACCAATCATAGCAACGAAACGGCTGAAGCAGAATTGAGCCACGAAAAAAAAAACATCTTTCTTCTTTAAATGCAGTAGTTTGTTCTGTTTTTAGTGAAAATATACAGTCCAGTTAGTGTAGTACTGTCTGATTGCGTTATTAACAAACCGTTTTACACCAGCGGCAGCCATTTTTATTTTTATTCAAAAATGCCTCTACAGCGCTCCCCTCCACCGTTATCGAATTGATCCCGCCTCATATGAGATAAACAGGGGAAATTGTTCGTTCTATCCCGTACCGGGCGGACATCTTTTTGTATGGGAGGGGAGCCAGACCTTATCTGCAGAGCGAAAGAAACATGAGCTCGAGAGACTCATCTGTATCCCACCCTAACATTCAGGGGCAGCACAGCAATATTGAAAGATAAAATATTATTTGGCTAATTCTACAGCAAACACCAACTGCATTTGGAAAGAGAAAGCTACCCCTCTCTCTCTCTCTCGCTCATTCAGCAACTCTCTCGTCGCTCTCAATCCTCCCACATAGCTGAACCTTTTCAGTACACACTTCACGCTCTAATTTCATCTGCAGACGGACGCACTTTCCTAATGAGATTTCAAACTCACACATCGTGCTCTCAGGTAGAAACCAACACGCAGACATGTACACCCAACACATCCCTAATGACGTCCATACAGCGCTAACTGATCGTTACGCTGTGGAAGGTAATGACCTATGCAGGTGTGGAAACAGAGAGACGCTGACCCCCCCCAACACACACACACACACACACACACACACACACACACACACACACACACACACACACACACACACACACACACACACACACACACACACACACACACACACACTGTCACACACACACACACTGTCACAACTGACCACACACACAGTGTTTTGTCTGGATGGCGACGGTGTGAATGGGTGGTTTTGTTGTCAGGAATCTGCAGCATTTAGTCTGTCTACATCAGCAGGGGATGAATTGCCTTCTATTTGTCCCAGGGTCAGACCCTCCCTTCATCCTTATGGTGTGCCGAAAGCCTGCTACATGGATCAGCAGTCCGTTTCTGGGACGGTCTCGTGGCTTGGCTCCCCCAGCCGGTGCTCGACCTTCCATCCTCTTGCTTCTCCCGTTTTTATACCTAATGTATCTCTCTCTCTTTCCCCCATCTCACTCTCCCCCCTCTCCCTCTGTACTTCTTTATCACCGGTTCCGGCCTGCTTCATAACGGTCCCAAACAAACACGCTTCTTTACTGTGGCTCCTCAAACGAAGCAGTTTCCTCTCAGGGTGTGCTCCCCCCAGTGTAATGTGTTCAAGCAATGAGCCGCAGAATGACACACAATACCTCAAATTAGAAAGTGAGTGGTCTCTTGTTACCTGGACTGTGTGTGTGTGTGTGTGTGTGTGTGTGTGTGTGTGTGTGTGTGTGTGTGTGTGTGTGTGTGTGTGTGTGTGTGTGTGTGTGTGTGTGTGTGTGTGTGTGTGTGTGTGTGTGTGTGTGTGTGTGTGTGTGTGTGTGTGTGTGTGTGTGTGTGTGTGTGTGTGTGTGTGTGTGTGTGTGTGTGTGTGTGTGTGTGTGTGTGTGTGTGTGTGTGAGAGTGTGTGCGTGTGTTTGTGTGTGTGCGTGTGCAAGAGTGAGAAAAAGAAATGATTTGGAAAACATGTAGGAGCAATACAGTGTGCGGAAAATGGAGTGAAAAATGGTACATGCCTTGGTTTGAAAAATAGTTGGAAAAGTCAATATTTGTAAAACACACACACACACACATACACACACTTACCCACACAACCACACGTACACACACATACACCCACCCAACCACATGTACACACACTGTCACACGCCAACACGGCATCTGTAGATTAAATATAGGGGAAACTTTTTCAGCAGTCACCACACTCCCTTTTCATCTTTCTTTCTATAACTCTTCCTCCCTCTCCCTCTCTCTCTCCCCAGCCTCAGAGTGGATTCAGTAGACATGCCCTCCAGAGTAAACTAGTGTCAGCAAGCACTTACAATTATGATTTATGTCAAGTCTCTTTGTAGCTGCCTGCTACAGTAAAAACACTTGGCAGCATGCAAAAGCTTGCAGGCCTATCAATCTATCTACTTATCCATCCATCCATCCATCTGACCTATTGTCCGTCCCTCCGTTGGTAGGTATGTTTGTCCATCTAGCAGTTTGTCTATCGTTACAGTGCATGCCTGAATTCCTGCACATGTGCATGCAAGCGCGCGCGGCTTTGTGTGTGTGTGTGTGTGTGTGTGTGTGTGTGTGTGTGTGTGTGTGTGTGTGTGTGTGTGTGTGTGTGTGTGTGTGTGTGTGTGTGTGTGTGTGTGTGTGTGTGTGTGTGTGTGTGTGCGTGCGTGCGTGCGTGCGTGCGTGCCTGTGTGTGTGCGCATTTGTATACATGAGTGTGCAGGCCGGCATTTGTTTCTGTGTGCGCGCAATTACACATGTGCGTGTATCTGCAACTGGGCATGTGAATACATGTGTGCGTGCATGTGTCTGCTTGTATATGAAATAATCGGTGGTCCCCGTGCTACAGCAGGTCCACCATGTGAAGACACATCCTCCTCCTCCTCCTCCTCCTTCGACTCACGCAGTTCATTTCCTCTGAACACAGTCAGGGCAGGGTCATCCATCAAGCTCCTCAGACGGGACTGCTCATCTCCCTGTGGGGGCGGCCTCGTGATGAACGACTTACAGTGGGAGCCGGCATTCAAGAGGAACTCACTTAAGAAGAAGACTTGGATCTGGACAGCTTTTATGGGTGGGAAAGATTTAGGGAGATATAATTGGAAATTAAAGGGTTAGTAATTGAAAAGAAAAATGGCTTTAGTGTCAGCTATTAGTCAGTTGATATTGTTCTGAATTTATATATTATTACAAGCTGGATGATATACTTAACACCTGGAATCATTTGCACATGTAATGTTCATATTCTGTTGCTTTGCAGCTGTAACCTCACTTTCCATTTTGGGATTTATATAGTGTTTCCTGTCTCATCTTTAACATATACCCACTATAAAGCAAGCCTAAACTCTTTAAAGCTATAAATCACAAGTGCTTAACAGCTTGAGAGTTGTATACGTGAGCATGCATAGTGCCGATTCATTACACCACTTCATTTATATGTATTCGACACACATTGAAACTTCTATTCCGTACATATTGAAACACTGCGTCTGATCCAAAACATATGGGGCATTAACCCCACGGTGAGATCTCTAAGCCCGTAAATGACGGCAGAAGAGGAAAACTCAATAAATACACTGCATGATACGTCGTCTCTTCCATATGATTCAAGCTGTTTTCAGGTTTTCATTACCCACTTTCTGATAGTTTGAGGTTCACATTCATTAAAAACAAACAAAAAGAGGGACAAAAAGAGTATGTGTTGTTGAGACACTTGCCAATGTCGAACTCCTGTCAGGGTTCGGTGGGGGGCTGGGATATGGAAACCATACCTCCTGTATGGGCAGTTGGCAGGACGAGGACACCGTTTTAAAGTTCTGGAATGAACTCTGGAACATTAGAACTGAATAGAAAGGACCAAGAGTTTGCCTTTTTCACAAAAAACGTAGCACTCGTTTTTGGATGGTTGGAACTTCTCTAGCTGCACCTGCATCAGTTGATCTTATTGAAGACGGTTTTGCCTCAGTCAAAGCAGTCAACAGACCAGACCTTGTCAATCTTTGCTTACGGTCAGGTGATATAGTGTGTGTGTGTTCTACTGTTGGCAACATGGCCTTCCTGTTTGTTTCAGACTGGTGGAGGGTTACTGGATCCAGTGGGAGCAGTGTCCCTGGATCGCTCACCTGGGCAGGTAGAGACCTGTTTGACAGACAGGAATTATTGAGGGTGGGGCAGGGGGCTACCTATGTGCTCAGCCTTCCCTCGGGCAGGTGGGGGGACGGGGGGAGGACGGAGAGGCCAGTTTGGTTGATCACTGCTATCTTCATTTAATATCAAGTGAATTTCACTCAACATAATTCCAGATTTGACTAAACTGAAAGTTGTGTATCCGTTTTAGCGTACACTTACATATTTCAGGCCCACCAGCTGTGAACTCCTTTCTTTATTTTTAAAGGGATGAAAAACAATCCTGTAAAACTCAATATTTCTGACATGATTTACAGTTCTGTCAAGTATTTTGACACTCATATAAAGTGTGATATACCATTATTCTAGCTGACGACAGGTAGAATTTTTATAAAACCTGTTAAAAAGAGAATGATTTATTCATTTATTGATTTATTAGTCATTAGCTACAGTTGGCTTTGAAGTAAATCACTGTGCCCCAGGTGAGCTTTTTGGGTGCCAGAGCCAGAGGGTGAGAAGGTGAGGGGTCAGAGGTGAAGGGTTAAGGGTTACCTTGAAGATCAGGCCAGTTAGGAAAATCACATACATACTGGCTCTTCTTTCTGTCCCCAGGGGCCCGCGGTCACGTTTGTTCTTCACAAACAAAACACGTTGTGGGTCCACACACACACGCACACACACACACACACACACACACACACACACACACACACACACACACCACACCCACACACACACACACACACACACACACACACACACACACACACACACACACACAAAACAACGCCTTAAACGCACCCTGTGATGCCTATCACACGAGAGCCTCTCTCTCTCCCCCCTCTCTCTGAAGGCGTCTCTACCTCACCTTGCTTACATCTCACACCTGTGCACCAGGAAGAGCAGGAGAAACAGGAAGTGACAAAGACCACAGCCAGAGGAAGGTTGCAGGGAGGGGGAACCTGGAGACGAAGCAACAGTGGAGAACAACACACTTATAGAGTCGGCTGGCTTAGAGAGGCATGCAGACGGGAAATAACACAATATTGAGATTAGCCTTTTAGCGACTGAGCCAACCCTTCCGGAAGCATTGGGTTATGTTGAGACAAAAATACATTCGGAATACAATAAATGAATCACAATAGGCTGCCAATAGCGTGGTGGAGAAGAAGCAGAAAGATGAGTGGAGGAGGAAAAGAGAGCTGGAGGAAACAGAGGGAGTGACAGGTTTAGAGTATAGGCCTACAGGCTGCTGCTGTTGGGGCCTGTCTATAAGCCAGCATACATCAGGAGCCAACTATGTCTTAGGCAAGCGTGCACACATAAACGAATGAATACAAGCACACACACACACACACACACACACACACACACACACACACACACACACACACACACACACACACACACACACACACACACACACACACACACACACACACACACACACACACACAGATACACACAAACACACATCCTAAGGACACAAATGCATAAGTATAGAGACTCACACCTTTCACACCCACTGATGAACACACTTACACACACACACCCACATTTGTGATCCTAGTCCCTGAAGTGGCATGTTTCTATGCTTAATAATAAGCGCAACCTGCCCAAGCACTAGTGAATACAAGTTGAGAGCAAATAACAGTGGCTTAGAGTTGGCAGCCCAACTGAGAACATCAATGTCTCACCTTCCATCTGAGATGGCCTAAGGACAGTAGAAAGAAGCGCCGTTTCTTAATCCGATAACCACTTTTTATTTGATTGCTACACATGTTGGGTGTGTTCTTTCGAATTTTTTTTATTGCAGACACGTCTTCGGTTGAAGGGTTCCGCTGTAAGTTTGTACAACAGTGCTGATCATTTTTTTTTCTCTTCTATAATAACTAGATTCTTTTTTATAAGAGAACTGAAAAAAACAGGTAGATAGACAGGCAGAAGTAGTAAATCGTACAGGTAGATACTGTAGATACAACTGAACCCTGAAATTCACACAGCCCCCCTGAAAATAACATCTGTATGAGATGGGTGGGGGGGTAAGGGGGGGGGGGGGTTGTGGGTTGATGGAGTTCAAAGGTCATGTACCATCGGCGACCCTAAAGGAAGTGAAAACACTTACACTGACACCCGTGACCGAACAAACAGCGGTCGAGCGGCGGGCTGGGGAGGGGGTGGCAATCGCACGGCATTTGGCGGGCACCATGGTAACTGACAGGTGTTGACACCGTCGCCGCGGCAACCAGCGCCAACCAGTGGCATGGCCATGACGGACGGGCCGCGCCTGTGAGGACGGGTGGGATGCAGCTGAACCACGCCGGGATCCTGGGTGGGGGGGGAGATTAGGGCCATAATGGGGTTTGGATTGTAACCAAGAGCACACAATCCCCCAACCCCATCTTCCCCCTTCCCCCTCCCCCGCCTGGTGTGTGATGTCACAGCAGCGGCCTTGTGAAAAGACTTTGAGGCTTAAGCACAATAAAACAGGAAATCAAAATAGAATTCATTAGGCTTATTCAATGGAGGTGTGTGTGTGTGTGTGTGTGTGTGTGTGTGTGTGTGTGTGTGTGTGTGTGTGTGTGTGTGTGTGTGTGTGTGTGTGTGTGTGTGTGTGTGTGTGTGTGTGTGTGTGTGTGTGTGTGTTTGTGCGCATTCCTGCGTGCATGTGTGAGTGAATGTGGCGGGTGAATCATACATGTGGATGCCTTCACTAGGGTGCGACTAAATTTCAGCCTATGCGATGCTTCACCTGCAGAACAAACACAAACCGAAACCTGACGTTCCTGCCAATGCAGACCTGACACTGACGACACACACTATGTAAACAGTGTAACTACATCAGCATCACTCAAAGTTTGAGTCATAAATTGAGGGCCAATCAGAATATCACGTCTGAACGGCACACTGCTCTGGCGCTCCATCTCTCCCTCGCTCCCTCACTCTCTGTCTCTGTCTCTCTCTGGCTTTTTTTTAGGTTTCTTGTTTCAAAGATTAGCCTCCTTTTAGAAGAGACAATGGGAATGCGAGAAGGGGAATGTCTTGCCAGGATACGTAACACTTTAATTAGGTTCAAACACTGCTTTTCCCCAATTCGATTCTCCGTATACTTATTATTTATCAGATGGTGTTGACGGTAGCGCCGGCCATCCATAACAATGGGGAGAATGTTATCAGGCGAGGTAATGTGCCGACAGATCAGCCTGGAAACAGACGACCCAATTCTGAACCCATTTTCACCTTAAAATTAAAATGTGTCTCCTGTCCGCCTTCTCAACCACAACTTCCTTCACCTGTCATCTCCTTGTCTTGTCCGACATACAGTATTTCCTCCTCTATTTTCCTCTTCTAGCCTCTCCCCTCGTTTCCTATCCTCCCTGCCTCTCCTCTCCCCTTACCTCT
>OLKM01002708.1:25000-26313 GCA_900291075.1 Melanogrammus aeglefinus | reverse complement strand
GCAACCCTTGGCAACCTGATGCCAGTACCATAACAGCAGCCTAAATAGCTCAAATATTTGTATGAATCTGGTGACATTGTTATATCCTTTTGATGTGGAGCCAATATTAAGTTTCCTTTTTCCAAGATTTATGATTTAAATGACAAAAATGGCATTTGTTTATCATAGTACCCATTGGCAAAAGCTTTGTAGCAATTTCATATTTCACTTAACAGGTGCCATTATTCCATTGTACTCCTAATGCGTTATTATGTCCTGACAACGTAGACAAGGTTGTCCCATGGTGATAAATGGCCCCTCAAGGAAGTCTTCAATCTTGGCTTTCTGCATCGAGGAGGCATGGGGGGCCACCAGACAGACAGACTGGTGGACAGACAGAGAGACTAGGAGACAGGCAGGAAAACTTGAGTTAATCTGTTCCACAAACTCTGTCACGCATGGCTGGTGGTGATGGGCAATGTGGTTTTGCACCACACTAAGCAGTCACCTGTCTCCCGTCAGGGGATTTGCAAACGCATATAGTATTAATATGTTCTGGGTATTAAATGTCTAACCAGTGAAATATTTCAACCTCTCCACATGCACCGTGTTCTCACACGCTCTAGCTGCGATAACTGGTAGAATGTAATTTTGTCGTGGCCAATACTTGAGGCCGAAGAAAAGGTGCGTTGTGCTTTAACCAGTCATCTATCATTTGGAACGATCTTCAGATAACAGCCAGCGTTCCGATCTCGCCCAGTTAGTTTTCGAATGCGATTCCCCGAATACATTCCTAAAGGCCGGACGATCTGTTGGATATTAGTGCCTTGGAATCGGTCCGGAGCCAACCTTTTGGCACAGTTTTGCTCCTCGGACCGAACGGGGGGCCAGAGAACAACGGATTTACTGCACTGGGGGGCTTGTAAAAGTCTGATGCAACGTATGGGTATTTGGAACCGTTGAGGGATATTAAAAGACACATCGTTAAGGACCAGAGAATGGGAGTGAGGAGGATCAAACCAGGATATGAAGACAAAGAGAAGGTGACTGTTGTAAAGATAGAGGAGGAGGAGAACGAGAGGAGAGAGAGGAGAAGAGAGCGAGAGAGAGGGATGCGACTGCTATGACCGGATCGAACGTAGATGATCGGGAAGCTGACGGAGTCCTTCGCATCGCTGATCAGTCGGGCTTACGACTCACCTCAGGCTAGTCGAGACCGACGAGAGAGAGAGTCGATTGGAGATCCAGAGACGTGAATTCCGTCATCCGCAGAGAGAGAGAGAAGAGAAAGAACTTTTTTCAGAAAGCAAACCACGAAAGGAAGGAAAAGAGAG
>OLKM01002708.1:0-20000 GCA_900291075.1 Melanogrammus aeglefinus | reverse complement strand
ACACACACACACACACACACACACACACACACACACACACACACACACACACACACACACACACACACACACACACACACATAACACACACACACATGAGGTGCACGTGTACAGTCCCACAAACCATACATGCACTCACAAGTGGATCCCTACAGAGTCCTCTGGGATATGTCAAATCCTGGTAAAACCCCGTAGCCTAACAAAGATCCCTTCCATGGACGGTTTGTTCAGATACTAATGCACTTCTCCAGGCTACATCTGTCACTCATAATAGAACGGGGAGTGGAGAAATAACCTGCCAGCAGGAAGGATGTATTCACTATTAACTTGGAACTTATATTAGTATATTATATTATATAAGCTATTGGCCATTTGTCCGCAAAGCAAACAAGTCTGTGTCCATCCAGAACCGTTAAGGTCATAGTTCACAGACCCATCATCGGACAACTCATAAGTCATCCACTTCAGCCAAGTATTTGGCTGAAGAAGAATTTGGCTCAAGAATTTGTTAGGGATGTTTAATCGCTAACAAAGACAACACTAACAAATTATCTCTTTATGTTCGACTGTCACAGCTTGGTTCCTTATCTTTGATTTTAGTCTGTTCACTTTGTTAAACTTCCAAGATCTCATCCAATCTAAGGGAAACTTTGCCTTGCACTGTTCCATACACAGTTAAATCATTTAACTGAATCATGTGCTGGTCCAACCACACGTGAGCCATCATGTTCTGGAACTTCTGTTTGCTTTCACAACTGCGGTACGGCCAATCCTATAACCTTGGAGCCAGTTTAGATCAATTGCTTATTATGCTTTTCCTTAAAAGTTTACACTAGCCGAGACAAGTTATCCAGTACTTCCATGGAAACAAACCCTATGTTACATGGTCTGATGGGATACCCTTTGCCTTCCTAAAGACAAACACACCTTTTTGCAACTATTTCCCAACCTAGGACCAATGCATTCCACTGTAATGAGTAAATTACATCAAGAGGGATATTAAATAAATTTGATATTTTCATGCAAACCACCAGTGCTTTATTTGTACAATGGGAGGTCCCGGAACGCAGAAAGGACAGTGGATCCGGAGACTTACTACGGGGGTTAAAAAAAACTAGCCTACTTGGGTTGTGCCAATGGACGATGATGTCATCCGTCGTGATGGCTGACTGTCCATCAGGACGGAGGGCCACCATCGTGATGGCATTCCCCCCCCCCCCCCTATCAGACACACACTAATCCTAGTCTCTTATAGAGTTAACCTAAATACTTTGCAGGGATTGCTCTGTAAATTACGGCAGCCTTTGCCAGAGACGTGACGTGTTAGTCTTCCGCAATCTGATCGCATTTCTCGAGCCGGATTACACAGTGCCATGTCGCCAGACTAGGACTGTGCGGCTGGAGTAAAATGTACAGCGAAGCAGCAGCCTCCCTCCGTGAGATCCTGTCCTTAGCGGAGAAAGTTGCCATCACCATCGATGCTTGGGAAGCGTTGATTACGGAGTCGTGCGTGACAGTGTCTTTTTTTACCGACTGCGTTGTGCAGAGTGCGGTCCTGCAGACCCGCTCAATACCAGAGAGGCACACTGCAGGAAACATGAATTTTCGTTTCCAAACATTTATTTAAAAACGGAAATATCAGTTTTAATGTTAAATTCAATGGTTTTATATCTTAAACAAGGGGGCGGGGGGGGATGGAGATCGGGACACAGAGGCACTCTGCCACAGAGTGCCAGAGTGCCAGCACAGGCACCTGCACACAGGGTGGACACGGATGTGATGCTGGACACGGATGTGACACTACCAGTGTTCATGGTTGTAAGCCACAAATCTCTTCACAGCTTACTGCACCAGTGGACAAAGGACAGGTGTGATGGATAGATACAACAGGAGAGAAAAACAAGAGATGGGAGGATAAGCCAATAGGAGACAAGGTCGCGTGAATCACCGAACGCTGAAATAGTGTATTGGGAAAGAGGGCTGACTCGAAGGTTGGGAATAACATCAACAGCAACAAGATGGAACTCTGGGTATTTCGGGGGGTTTTTTCAGAGAAAAGAAGAGGTTTTGGAATGTGATTTGTTACTGTCGGAGGCAACACAGCGATAGTTAGAGAAGGTTGGAGGTGAGCTCAGATGACACCCCGGGCAGGCAGGGATTATGGATCTTACCCTTTTGGTTCTCGGGGTGCAGAGGAGCTCACCAGATGTGATTCATCAACACACAGCTTCTCTGTAACAACTAGAATGACAACGTTGAAAGTTCATATGTGAAAAGTACATATTTATATATACAGTATATAGATAGTATATACCATCCAAATATCACAAAACATAAACACACACACAATCTCTTAAACTAAATACTAGCGTATAAACAGCTAAAATCATAAAATCCATTAATTGCCGTGCAACACAGATTTTCAAATTCCAGGATTATAAAATAAAACATCATGTTATCCAATAATTACCTCAACAATGTTGAATAACTTAAAGCCTCTATAGAGGCTATTAACGGAGAAAAAAAAAATCAATAAAATGAGTGCGGCGTACTGGTCTTTTTCTCGCTTTGTCTCTCTCTTTGCTTGAAGCACGATGAAGCAAAAACAAATACACACAATTAGAAATTAAAACCTTTTAAACCACACCTAACAAACAAAGTCCATCAGGCGGGATATAGATGTTCCCCCAGGCTAGTATACTGGTCTAGAGCACACCCAATCTCAAATAATATCCCTTTAACATGAACTCTCCATGCATTGCATCTTAAAGATCTGTATTATGTCATGCTTCTGTTGGTCTCAGTTGTGCCAATCAAGACTAAACTGTAGTAGAAAAGCCATTGACATGAAATCAGCGATCGTACTATTAGTATTGTGACGCAGTCTTGGATATCACCTTTTCCAATGTGCTTTCTGGAATGTTATTTTGCTTGTTTTGTATTTACCTGTAGGCTCAGCAAGAATACCTCAGTCAACAAGACCGAGCTGGCCTCCTCCAGCTATGGTTGTCCAGCTCCATCCATCTTCACAGCGGTTGGTGAGAGATCGATGCGTTGCTCAATGTTACCTCATCCTCCTGCCCTACACCCTGCTAGTTTATGCTTGCTGAAATTATTTCTCCACACGTTTACAACAAGTCCCTCGAATGCCTGACCTCTTGACAACAAAGGGCCTTGATTTAACACACACACACACACACACACACACCACACACACACACACAACACACACACACACACACACAACACACACACACACACACACACACACACACACACACACACACACACACACACACACACACACACACACACACACACACAGACAAACACACACAAACTTCAGGGCCCGGCAGACTCGGCATGACAACGACAAGCTTGATTTATATGTTATACTCTGATTTGCGCTGTATATCTCTGTGTGTGTGTGTGTGTGTGTGTGTGTGTGTGTGTGTGTGTGTGTGTGTGTGTGTGTGTGTGTGTGTGTGTGTGTGTGTGTGTGTGTGTGTGTGTGTGTGTGTGTGTGTGTGTGTGTGTGTGTGTGTGTGTTTGTGTGTATGTGAGGCTATATGTAACACCATGATAACATCGACACAGACAGATGGGTTGGCAATTTTACAGTTGTACATTTGTTGTTGACAGTCTACATTCTTGTTGATTGAATATGTCATGGTCTGAATTGTAAAGAGAATATGAAAGAGTGAGTGAGTGAGTGAGTGAGTGAGTGAGTGAGTGAGTGAGTGAGTGAGTGAGTGAGTGTGTGTGTGTGTGTGTGTGTGTGTGTGTGTGTGTGTGTGTGTGTGTGTGTGTGTGTGCCATATCTACCCCTCTCATACTTCACTCTCTGCCCCAATGTACTGTTCTCTCCCTGGGCCACGTGTGCCCAACCAGGACGTTAATAAGTGGAACTACAGAAATCAGTATCTGGAAAGACGGCGGGCAGTCCAATACAGATTCCCTTTTTGCACACACACCCAAACACGCACTTTAATCAAGCATTGTATTTTTATGGTTGTTTGAATGTACTGATGCTGATCAAGACCTTGGAAGCTCAAAATACTGAAGGCAACCCTCAAGCCCACCTCGTACCCACATGCAATCCCATCTCTTGGTTTACATCAGTGGGTAGGATCCCACTGATGGACCCATAATGTCATCTTTATCTCCTGGAGCCTAATAACTAATGTATACCCCTGCTGCCTCTTGCAGAATACTTAAAGCAAAGCATTCTTAATACATTGTATTGAATTCTGCAATATCACATGCAAATAATAATAGATTTTGGTTAATATTTGGAGTAAGACCAAAAATAGAAACATCATTGCTTTGTTTTTAACGGTGCACAGCATGCTTTGGTCCAACTAGATTATCTTTAGATCCAGCTAGGAGCTTTAGGAGTTAACACATGCGCTGTGTCACAAAAAGGAACGAGCCGCATGGCATGATTTACTTTGAGATACAGCCAAGACGTTATTTTACAGACTCACAACATGACCTTCCATTAGCAACGGGCTGTAGCTGAGAGGGATGGGGTGGGGGGGGAGAGAGAGAGAGAGAGAGAGAGAGAGAGAGAGAGAGAGAGAGAGAGAGAGAGAGAGAGAGAGAGAGAGAGAGAGAGAGAGAGAGAGAGAGAGAGAGAGAGAGAGAGAGAGAGAGAGAGAGAGAGAGAGAGAGAGAGAGAGAGAGAGAGAGAGAGAGAGAGAGAGAGAGAGAGAGAGAGAGAGAGAGAGAACTGCTGTGAGGGCAGAAAAAGTCTTTGCTGGGACATGATGTTGATGAAGAAGGCTTACTGCAGCTATCCGGGAGAGCGGGCATCTGCATTTCACATACCAAAACAAACACAATCTTGTACAAATACACAATCTCATACACACACACAAACATATACACAGACACGTGTATACACACTCACACAGACACACCCTCTAATGACCTGCATCACCTGCACCAGTGTTAGGACTTGAATTAACCAAGTTGCCCACGGCCATCTCTCCATGCTGATGAGAACAGAGGCATCATAAAACACACCCACCGTTCACTCAACTAATATCAGCCTACGGTTGAGTCCACATGTACTCCTATCTTATGTGACTGTCTGGTGTCTGCCTGACAGTCAGATTGATAATGTGAAAAAGGTACACAATTCCCCTGACTTTTGACAGGAATTATTCCTGTCAAAAGACAGACTTTTTTGTTTAAAAGCGCTTTTGGGTGTTAGGTGCTGTGGGATGTGACTCACCTCCCATTTAACATTGTTTTTGCCTCGACCCCCTCGGGTCGATCAAGTGCCACCTGATGTTTTCCTATGTTGTTATCTGTGCTGTTACTATGTAATATGCACAGTACTTTCTATATTTTATTGCGTATTGTTATGTACTGTATGATGGTTTTATCTACGATGTGAAGCACTCTGTGTATTCGTACTGAGAAGGGTGCTATACAAATAAAGTACTTATTTACTTACTTACTTACTTACAATTTAAATGTGTAGCAATATACCGTTACTAACATTCCCTTTGACTGAACACGACTGTCAGTATCGATGATATAAAGTTGATCATAATTTGTATTTTAAATAATTAATAACTACATATTAACATAACGCACCTCTAAAAAATGTAACCTGAAAGAAGTTGGCCTTTTGAGGAAAAAGTACATTTCGGCCGTCAATATGTGCATGCATGCATGCGTGCGTGCGTGCGTGCGTGTGCGTACGTGCGTGCGTGTGCGTGCGTGCGTGCGTGCGTGTGCGTGCGTGTGTGTGTGTGTGTTAGTTAAAGTACATTGGCTCATGTTTCCATGATTCAGCGTGTTTGGGCCAAAGTCAGGGATCAAAGCGGGAGGGAACACTACTAAGTGTGCACTAAAGTTCCAACAGGCCATGAATAAACATGAGGCCGAGCTCTGAATGCAAACAACACACACACACACGCAACCTTCAACATCAGCGGATGACACACACACACACACACACACACACACACACACACACACACACACACACACACACACACACACACACACACACACACACACACACACACACACACACACACACACACACACACAGGCTGCCTCCTGAATTTTAAAATAGGTACATGGGGCCAGCACGCACTACAACACACATATGCACACACAACATTAGGTGTGTGTGTGTGTGTGTGTGTGTGTGTGTGTGTGTGTGTGTGTGTGTGTGTGTGTGTGTGTGTGTGTGTGTGTGTGTGTGTGTGTGTGTGTGTGTGTGTGTGTGTGTGTGTGTGTGTTTCATTAAATGTGGCTCAGTCTGCTTCGGCCTGTTAGTCTTTATGCTGAGAGGGGGAAAGGGGAAATTAAACACAGACACACAGTACTTGCATCTTAATTTGTAAACACTGAGATGTGCACACACACACACACACACACACACACACACACACACACACACACACACACACACACACACACACACACACACACACACACACACACACACACACACACACACACACACACACACACACACACACACACACACACACACACACACACACAATATGACACTCAATTCTTCACAAACGTAGAGGCCCATTCATACAGGCTCTAAACACAAAGTTGTGCAAGTTATCAGCAGTTTGCATGTATACAGCAATCGTAAAGGTTTTTGCATGGGCTTTTCTTTTTTTCCTTTTTTTTTTAACCACACCTTGAGTACACAAATGCTGCCATAGTTCCCTTCCTTATTAAGGCCAAAAGCCTTGGGCAAACACGTTGACGTCTGATTGGATTAAATGTTATGAGCTTTCATCAGCCAGAGGGAAGTGGCAGGTTAATCTCGAGCCTGAGCAAACAATGGAGCCATTATGAGGGAGAGGGTGCAAGGCCAGACAGAGGGAGGAAGACAGGTCAAGGAAGAGGAGGAGAACTTGGGAATGGAGAATAATCAAACACAGGAACAAAGACTATAGGGTGTAAAATGGACATCCACAAGGGGAACTAAATCAAAGTTTTGTTTACAGCCTTCCTTGTAATTCAATTTGGACAAAGCTGTGAAATGACAAATTGTTAATTTTGAGGGATGCCAGAGTGACAAATTATTCATGGTTTATCAGGTCTGTCTGTATGAATAAAAAGGAGAAGATAAAGAGATGTCTGTTAACCAGACAATCCGTGCAATCATCGGCAGACCCACGCCCAAGCTAAATCGTCCCCCAAAGATTACAACTCAGTACAGTAGTGGGTGTTTGGGACCCCCCCTGTCAGAAGGCATAACATAGATACATTCACGTTGATGAAAGCTATAAAAAAAAGAGCATTCAAAGCTGGCGTTTTCCAATCAGGGATAGAAAGGGGTAAGGAGGACGCTGTAACCCCCTCTCTCTGGCACACAGCCCGTATGCCACATCAGTCAGATCTAATCACATCCACTCCCATTACAACTGATGAGTCGTTTCCCAGAGAGAGACCCTGAGCAGAGACAGCCCTGGTGCTGTGGGAACGCATGGGGTTCTTCAAATCAGACGTACACACACGCGCGCACGAGCACACATATACAAACACACACACACACACATGCACACACGCACACACGCGTCTAGACAACAAAGCCAGCATCTCTGCTTGTACACACAAACACATACTTCCACACATATGATAGCACATACACGTTCAGAAATACTTGTGCACACTCTCACACGCGCACACCAATTTGAACGCACACACGTGCGCCGTTGGTGACTTCTATAGATATAACTATCTTTAGTATGCATACGGTCTATGTTTTGCATATCATTGTACACACACACACACTCACACACACACAAACATACACGCGCAGGACCATACAATCAGATGAATGCCCTATGAAGCAGTGAGCTGCGTAATGACAGGTGTGTCCATGGTCTTCTTCCACTGATTGGGTGGAGTAATAAAAAAGCATCCCATCTTTAAGTCATGAATAATGCATCCCATAGACATGGCCGAACACCAGCACTATGTCTTATTAATGGGTACACATATACACGCAAACATGTACTGTATGTATGCGTGCATATTGTCCTTATAATGACAATATGCCACTATGCCATTTTCTATTTTCTTTCTTTCATCATTTCAACTTCTCAATTCATCATCGTTGATGTTATAGCATATTGTAAAATAATCAATTTTATTTCTATAGTTTGTATATTAATAGAACAATATGTTTTGTATGTCTTCCCTGACCCTAGTCAAGTCTGTCCCACATACTCACTGACTTCCCCGCTGCAAGAGCGCACACACACACACACACACACACACACACACACACACACACACACACACACACACACACACACACACACACACACACACACACACACACACACACACACACACACACACACACAGTGTAAATAGTCGTCCTAGATCAATGAGGGGCTCACCTGACACTGTACAAACAGCCCATGCCAGAGAGTCGCCAGGGCAACCAGGAATGCAGCCTGGTGAATTATTTATTCATTGGAATAGAATAAAAGGGTTGGATGGAAGCATTATTGGGAGGAATAAGGGAAAGAGTTATAATGCATTAGAGTGAGCAATGGCATATCAAAATATATATAAATAATAACTATATCACACACACACACACACACACACACACACACACACACACACACACACACACACACACACACACACACACACACACACACACACACACACACACACACACACACACACACACACACACACACACACACACACACACACACACGGTTATGGCCCCAAAGAACGACAAAAGGAATTTGAGTTAGATAACCGCCTGCATAATTCAAAACAAAGATATTCAAAAAATTTATAATATTTTAACCTTGGAAGCGGTATGCAAAACATGACAGTTTAAGGACAAATATTCTGATCATCAGAACATCGCTGTTCTTTGATGGGGTTCATATACAAAGATACCCCAGGTGGACATTTGGTCATAATTTGCAATTGGTAACACCACTAATGCATGTCCTGGTGGTTCAGAGGCCACGAGACGTGACCTTTACCGACGTTCAAAAATGTGATAGTCAAGAGTCAAGTACGTTATTCATGGTCAGCACACCATGCAGTTCCTATCCAATCAGAATCAGTGGGACAGAAAGCAGTTAGCATTTAGATACTGTAAAGGTCATCCTTATCCTGGTTTCATTCTCCCTGAACCATCTCTCTGCAGTGAGTAAATCCAGAGATGTAGCCCTTCAGAGTAAAGATTTATACTGTGGTATAGTAGTTATGCAAAGTGCACCACACCATTGCACTTTGTATACTAACCGAATACTCTGAAATTGTAAGCCGGAGCAGCGCAATACAGAAGTTTACTACCCATTTAGACAATTTTAGAGGAGTAATCAAACACAATAACTGCTTCATTTGTGTGACGTCACTACGGCCCAGATTTTGCAAAGGTTTGAAACGGCTTATCCCACCTGGCTGTCAAACAGGAGCCCCTTTAATCCAATCCTTCTTGGTTCCTGTGTGTGTTTTAAAGGGTTGTGTGAGGTTCCAGGCCACCCGCAGGGAGGTGTATCAGCAGGGGACGCGTCAAGAGGTGAGTGGGTTGCAAAGGTCTGGGACACAGCCTTAATGGTACATTTCCAGCCGGGCTGTCAGTCTCACGTGAAGGGAACTCTGACAGAAGTAAAGTCGGACAGCTGCTTATAGCTTACAGCGGAAGGAATGACAGGCCAATGACAGCGTCAGCTTTTTCAGCTTGGTGTTTTCTTACATAGGTCATCTTTTCTGTGAGGACTTTTCTGTTAGCTGACCTGTCTCAGGAAACATTGGAGGAGGGATTGTAGAGGTTTACAGATTTTAATGGCGTTTCATGCTATTCGGCTCGATCAAATCAAATACTTTGCACATTTTACAACAAAGATATTGTAATAGTTGTTTCTTTCGTATTTGGTCATGGCTCTTATTTGCATTCATGCATACATGTGTTTTCCCTGCCTCAGAATTTCAAGCTGTCCCTATTCCTATATCATGCTATCATTGCATCATTAATCAAGTAGATCACACACCTTATCCTATAATGACCTCTGGATTTTTAATGGTTAGTATATTGACAATCCTGATACTGCCTGATACTGTAGAAACATCAACCGGAACTATCTGAGTCTGCCATGGTGTGCGCAGATAAAACCTCCTTCTCTGACCTTGACCACAACTCCAATCAACTGATGTCTTCAGGTCTGATGGGTGTCATCACAAACAAAGGCACTAGAACATTACAACTTCAACAACCACCATGAGCCAAGGCTCCGCCACTGGCCCCACCGTACATATACATCAATCTGTTTTGCACTCATCTTCTCTTGCTGATGCCCATTGTCTGCTTTCGTAGACAAGAGAGGCTACCGGGCTGGACCGGAGCCAGTAAAACCCTGACCCAAACTGGCGCCCTGCACGGCACCGCTATGAGACAACCTCGGGACCCAGCAGGGGAATGGCAAGGAGGATAAACCTGACAAAAGAAGGATGGCCGTCAGCCAAATGTAAGAGAGGATGCTGGATGGTGGACGAGAAGGAGGGAAATAATAGAGGAGAAATAAAGGGGATTTCTGTTTGTGTGTTATCCTCCCCTCCTCCTCTGACTGCACTCATGCACACAGTCGCGGGAGGCACGAAGAGAATCTTCCCATGATTTGGAACGGTGTGTATGAGTCTGCGCATTTGTTAACACACACACACTATATTATTAACACACTATATGTTAATATTAATAAGTTAAGTAATTGTTGTAGACAGACTCTCCTCCGGAACCCCCCTTATACAGAATCTTCGTGGGGAGGGGGACCCGCAATACCTCCATAATACAGTGATCCCTATACCAAGGTTAGGTCAAAGGTCTAGGCCAGGCTGTGTTTCATAGTTCAAACACCATGGAATTCCCCCAGTCATCCTTGTTCTGTTCCATTTCCATTCATCAGTCGATGACAAAGGAGAGAAGCGAAAGGTTGTTGGTTTATTTATTGGGGAGTGAGACTGAGTGAGCAGTGAGCTGAGAAGAAACGACGTCGGACACACAGCGACAGCACAGGGGTGGACGGGTGAGAAAGAATGACTGGAATGACGTCCCCTGGACTTTCACCAATGACGCCTTCGTTGTTTGGACAGCCTCAGTCAATGGGAGAATACAAGGGAACTGTTTAATGGCGCACCCAGCCTCCCTACTGTTCACAGGCTTCTGATGTCCGCTGCCAGACCCACCCACCCACCCACCCACCCACCCACCCCAACCCACACACACACACACACACACACACACACACACACACACACACACACACACACACACACACACACACACACACACACACACACACACACACACACACACACACACACACTACTCTCTCTTATGGGGACCGAGATAATAAAGAGCCCAAAGAAAACTGAGGACCGAAAGAAAACTAACAAACGCTAAACATGTTATGGTTTGACTCAAGCCGAGGAAAGGTAAAATAACACATTTATTGCAAATAAATGTATTCCCCTTGTATTCCTTCTTCATAAAATCCCTTGTATTCCCGCCTTGTAACCAGTGAGAGCACTTGAGAGCCTTACACAAGTTTCCTTTATCAGTTTTATGAACACTGCCACTTGGTTCCCACATACACACACAGTCTTCAATATTCCTAAACATGTGAAGACCGTCAACACACTCAACAGACACTCTTCACATCACGCACAATAATTGCCCGTGGCAGACCTCCAGGACCCGCCAGTGAAGGTCAGAGTATGGCGGGTGGGGGGGGGGGTCTGGACGTTAAGAGGCGGCTTTGCCATTTAAATGGTATTGAGGAAGGCAGCTGTAGGAACTCTGTTCACGAGGATTAGGCTCACTGCCATTTCATTTATTTCTCTCCTTCTATGCATACCCTTTTTTGCGCTTGAATATGTTAAGTTCCCGAGTCTAAGAGTGACAATTGATGACTTAAGACCATGTGAAGGCCAAGCCGTGCAATTTCCCCGAGTTTGCCGCAGTGTGAAATCTGGCTTTTATTCGTAATACCCTGGAAGTAACACAGCAGGTGAAAATGTTGTTGCTGGCAGTTAAAGGGTCACGACCTCATTGCAAGTTTGAAGATATTCCAATAACACTCGCATCTTTACAAACAGATGTGCTCAGCCACCCCTCCACATGAACAGTATTTGGTACAGGCTTGCCTGCTTACTATGACCTCCCGCTCATTGTGTTCATTCAAATACCTTTACTGACACTAGTGAACATGTGTACTGTTTTCAATGCAACATGTTTTTCTTCCTTGCATCTGTTTATTCTTCATGGGCCCGTTAAACTGGGAACTGGAACCAGCACAAACCCACTCCCAATGGCTCTTTGTCCTCCAGTGTTAGAACACCCCCCGTCCCCGTCCCCGCCCCCAGATTACTCTTTCCTCTCCTTTGTCCGTCTTCCTCCTACGTAGAGCCAACGCAAGCATGACTCTTTCCGTGGTTTTCGGCCTGTAACAATACCACAGCTCTACTGTCGCCTACACACAAGAATACCATGGAGAGGCCCGTGGACTTCACCGTCAGCCACCGAGGATTTGACACTTGCGGACCGCTGTAGCCGGCCTTATTTTTGTCACCATGTCTGTCTCGTGGATGCAGTCTCAGTCAGTGTCTCCCACTCTTCCTCTGCGTCAAAGATGGAGCACAGGAGTTTCGTCCAATGTGAACGTCTTCCCTTCTCCCCCTCCCACAGTCTCCATTGGTCTCTGGTGTGGTGCCATCTTGCCGTCGCCTGCTCACTCACTTTTCCATTTATAGGACTCTTTCTCTGCTCATAAAGAAAGGAATACTACATGAATAAATAAGGGTGACCTCATCCTACACCCACAGTGATCTCACTAGCTGGCAGCTGAAGTCAAGGCTACAGGGCATGGTGTTGGTGGAGGCCAGGGTGACGATTAACGCTGCCACCGTCTTGGACTGGAGAGATGCTGCAGAATGCAGGCTGGTCTCCCATGACAGAGACACCTAAAGAGCCACCAAATAGCATATGCTATAAAATCTCTCATTTGTCATGTACCGTCTAAACTGATACTTCAAAATAACAGCCCCTGCCAATGGTAATCTCACACATTGAGAGTAGATTTACAAATTAAACTCCATGAAAGTCCATATTATGCATCCATGAGACACCCTTTACAGAACAGAGGTAATGTTGGACCGTACCCAGTAATTTGTTATGTAGTTTATGCATTGAGTGACAAAGGTCGCCACAAATTATAATTTCAACGAATCTCATACATTTTTATGCGATTATTTAATTGATTTTAGGTCTCGTCCCCATTGTAGCACACGATAAACTGACATTTAAATATAAAGCTTATTTATGAACAATTAAGCACTTAATCAACTTTGTCCAGGGTGGGATACATTTAAGTCATGTATTGTGTTGTGACATGTAGGGCTATCAAAAAAATGTACTTGTAGGTGCAGGAGTTGGAGTCAGGTTCCCTGGTGCATGGTCTCTGGTCCGATAGACTGCCGTAGATGATCTTTGCACTGTCCTGCTTGAAGTGGAATGCAACAAAGAAACACTTTCATGTAGTAAATAATTAGTCCTTAAAAAATCAGAAAGTAATTATACAACCTAAGTAAATTACGATATAACAATTTCTACCAGAAGTAGTAGTCATCTTCAGACAATAAAACGGTCATGTCAATACAGGGCCTGGGACAAGTAGCCGGTCACTCCATGACAACCAGGCCATCTTCATGGAGACCTGTACCTATAGCCTAGGAGCGATGCAGCGTTGAACCATCAAGTGGAGGGCAACATATGAAGGGTATTCAAACTTGCTAAAATGCAGCAACAGCACCACCTGGGGTTAAAGCAAAGTCATTACATTTATGAGACAATGTTATGGAGCTGCATGTGAGGCTGAGAAAAAGCAATTGTGTACTAGTGATTTAATAAGGTATTAGCTTTAAACTAAATTTAACTAATTCATGATATACTGCATTCAAGATACTGACTGAGCGCAAGCTTTTTCTTCAATAAAGAAATTAAAAACATTGCATTTCAGTCAATAAGGCCTACCATTCTGCATCAGTAAATTATTTCCTTCCGATCTTCCGTCAACCTCAACTCCAGTGTCCATCCTGGATTGCAAAGATAAAAATGTCAGTTTAAAAAAATCAATAAATCTGTAACTGCTTTAGGAACAATACATTTAGGGCTGCCAAACGTAATTTGGAAGGACAAATGTGTGAACCAATATTAAACAAACGCATAAGTGCTACAAACTCATCTACCAAACAAGTGTGAAGCTCCGAAACAGATGTGTTGAAGCAATCCAAGCTACCAAACTAAATGCCGACGTGATTCACTTCTCTGCAGAATGGGCGTCATCACTCCCTCATGCGAGGGCTCCAAGACATTTAACTGAGCCAAGAGGGTGGGTTGGCAAGGAGGTTCATTAAATGCAGCAGTGAAGGGCATCCTTTAACCCAGTCTACGTCAGTTGACCACGTTGATTGGGCTCACCAGATAATGTTTGCCAGTTTTTCAATTGGCCCGAAGGCCCCCCCCCCCACACACCTTTTTGTCGAAGAGCAAAGTCAAATACGGTTAAGACAAACCACGTAGGCTACACAAGAATGCACTCAAAATGACCAGATACAATTAAAATATGGTTCATTTGTAACGATGGTAAAAGTCATGTTTAATTGGAAAGAACCAGCATACGATGGGTCTGTGTGCAGAATAGGAACGTGTCGGTGGAATGACCAAATAGACTCACTGCCAAATATGCCCGTTATGCTCAGCTTTTTCCAGCATGGTCCGCGCGTTTACACTGTCCGGGGTAAATCGCCAGCTTGAGCTAGCACCCCAATTTACCCTCCCAGACCCTGCACACTTTGGCGGTTTCATTCTGATGTAAATGCAATTCGCGATTTCAAACTCGATATCAACAATGCAGTTCTGACTAGAGAGACAGTGAAATCTACGAGCTCCTGATCATGTGAGACACAGAAAAACATAGAGACATAATCTCAGACACAAAATTAACATTTCAGGATAAAATAAAATAAAAGAATACATATGCTTCAATACATACAAATTAAAAAATAAAAATAGCATCTCACTTTGATGTTGTCTCTTGCTTTGGTTGAGGATACTGATGGCATTTGGAATAAAGGACTTTCTAAATGACTTTCTAGATGTATAGGCTACTTTATTAATCCAAACTTGTTGACAGAGAAAAAGTACTTGCCATAAGTGATTTAACCATACTAACTTTTGTACTGCCTACTAGTACACAAAGAGCCATGTTATCCTACTGTATAGGTTTGGAAAAAAATGTCCTTTGAAAACTTCACATGCATATATTGGCTGTTGGAAATTGCAAGCAAGGTGCGATTCGTGGTGAAATCAGCTGTGTAGACTGAACCAGTTTGTGCTTTTTGAAAGGGGTGTTCTGTGTTCACAGAGTAGTCACAGCCGTCTTTACTTTTAACAACAATATACCAATTTATTAAACTACTATCTAAGATTGTATTTAGATCAATATTCATCATGACACAAGTTATGTTGCTATTTGAACAACAATCAAAATATACAAAAAAAGCATATCCCCCTTACACCCCCAGTCCATGGGCCCTGGGTATGCCCACTCTGCTTAGCCATGATTGGCCCATGATTCTATTTCATCCTCACTGACCGGTGCTTCAAGCGCTGGATTTATCAGTCTCGCGCATGCGCAGTTCGAGTACCTAATATCAACAAAGTCACCTGTGACCCCTGATGAGCTCCGGAACAGCCAATATCTTCCGGTGACATCAGAGGATCTGTTCCTTTTCATCTTCTCGCTTCGCAGGTATCGTATCACCTTGCTAGCTAAAAAGCTAAGTGGGATATTGTGTTATCTTGATCGTTCGTGTCGTGCTGGTGGTGGCCTTGCGACATATTGTCGGAGCCGTGAAGCACTCACCCTCACCACTCCACAGGGCCCGCGACGGACACCCCGGCCGAGAGGTTTGGATTGCGTGTGATCGCATTTCCCTCGGCTGGATAAGTTACTTTGTGGTATAATTTCGTGTTTTCGGTAAAGGCAGTGTACGCCGCTCCCTCTCCGGCGATTGTATTGCGCTTATCATTTAATTTCTCCGGCGCAGTTTCTGTACTCATGCACTGCTCTATCACTCTAATTTCAAGTGTAGTGGCTAATTGCGTGTCAATGGCATGTGTAGTGCGCTCCCACTCCCGGTTTATGTACATTTTACCCTGGTGCGAACTCGGTTGTGCCGCGGCTTGGTGTTAATATGTTGAAGAGCAACATGTTATCGCCTCGCCGCTCCCCGGCATTCATAGTTATAGTTAGCCTTGTAGTTAGTGACGTGCTACGCTGGAGGCTAACTGTCTGAGCTGTTTATCCCGGCAACATTTGTCGGCGAGAGCTGTGCTTTCGCTCCTCGTCTCCCGGCAATTTATACTGCACTTTATATCTTAGCGTTTCGGTCTCTGACCGCTACCCTCAACTGGTGAAGGCGCAGTGCTCTCGCGTCCCGGCTCCAGCAGAGGTGACTACTGTAGTAGTAGAGCAGCGTTCCCGCTTGAGGCTAAATTGTCTGGGTTTTTTTCTGTTCATATATTCATTGGGAGAAGGTGTGTTTTCGCCCCCTCTTCCCAGTGTCCTATTGTTCTGTGCTTATACGACAGTGTTATATTTTTTCTGCGTTGGTCACCATGGTTGGCGACCACTCATGCTTCGGCCTGTATGGCTTCTCTGCAGATTGAGGAGATGCCATGATTGTGTGTCCCTCATTGCCTTGGCCTAGGCATCGCTGAAGGAGGGTCTTTCAGATGGATCCCTGCATTGAACTGCAGTTTTATGCGCTCGGGCCAGTGAGAGTTGCTAGACTAGCTGAAGTGGAACAAGACTGTTGGGCCTCGTTTCGTCCCGAACTGTTGCTCCAGCCAGGCGACGTTAATCCAGCCCAGGATGGGGTCGCTCCAAACGTTGGGGCTGCGGTGGACCGCAGGGCGCCCACTTCTAGAGAAGAGAAGGTTAGGGAGTCCAGGCTTGCGTCAAGGTAAGGGAGCTCGAAGCGATGAGTCTTAAGTAGCGGCACACCCCCCAGGCTGCTGGGACAGCGATGAAGTCACTCTTCCTAACCTTACCAGGCATTAGGCTGGGACTGGTGCAGGGAGCCAGGTGCTCTTGTGCTCCTCCGGCACGCAGCACCTTGGAGCAGGAGGAAGATGTGCTTTCTTCGTGGCAGCGTCAGCTGCAGGAGTTTGCTGAATAACGAGCCGGATGGCGGTTCTACAGGATGTAGCCTTCCAGGTGCCTCCGCAGCGTGCTCCCGTCCTTCGACCCCGCAGCTCTACTGGTGCTTCTGAGGACAACTCAATGGGAAGCCATCATCGTATGGCCGCTGGCCAGTCTGCAGCTAGACGTGCCGCAAGCGCAGCCAGCTCTGGCCAGTTGGCTGTCTTCAGGCGTGGCCCAGCCCCGCCCAGGCTTTTACCGTGCCTCCATCGGAGGAGTATTCTGAAGGAGTTGCATGATGCATGGAGGGACCTAGAGGCCCTCCTCTCAGCAACATCCACGGTCGGACCCTTGGCAGCATGCAGGGATGCAACCCAAGTTTGGCCTTGGACCGCTGCCAGCAGTTGAGCCGGACCATAGGCCGCTCTAATTTGTCTCGCCTGATGAGGCTCTAGACCGGATGCGAGTGTCCTCGTCCCAGTGTCGGGTTACGGATGAATCTGCTCTACAAGCCAGATATGGCAGCGGCACGCATGGGCAATTCTATGTCCCACCTGATGGCTCGCTCTGTTCAGCATCCTGCAGGAGGTTGGCAGTGGATGCTCCGGCCCACGATTTCTGTGACGCTTCTCTGCAGGCGTTCGCACTGATGTCCAGGGAGTTGGGGCGGGTGATGTCCACTCTCGTCCAGGCTCGCCGCCAGGTTTGGTTGGCACAGTCTCCTCTCACTGAGGTGTGCAGGAGAACCCTCCGCAGTGTTCCAGTGGAACCTGGGGAGCTGTTTGGCTCTGCAGCTCTAGAGGTGCTTGAGCGAACAGTCCAGGCCAGGAAGACTCGCGAGCATCTATCTGTGCTTCAAAGGAGTGTGCCTCCTCCTAGCAGGCCTAGAGGTTCTTTCAGCTGCCCACAGCGCAGCTATCACCAGCAGGCTCACGCCAGTGGGCCCCCACGGGTGTTCACCGAAGGTGTCGTAGGCGGGCAGCCCTCTCACCCCTGACAGTCGCGGGGCGCATAGAAGATCCTGCCATCTTGGACGACTGGCTCATCTTGTGCACCATCCAGTCTTCAGGGTGGGCGCCTGGACACGACACTTCTTCTCTCCCATGTGCCCGCCTGGCCGGTGTGAATCTCACGAAGAGTTGCCTGGTGCCATCGTAGAGCACAGTCTTTGCTTGCTCTGTCTCTCGATGCAGTCGCTATGAAAGCCTGTCCATCGCGCACAGCGGGTGTGGACGACATCCTCCGCCTCCTGTTCCTGTTTCGGGAAGGCGGCTGTTGCGCGGTATGTGGAGTATTTGCGCGCCGGAGGAAACTGACGGCTGCGCTACAGTGTTCCTGCTAGGACTGCTGTCGGCTACGCCCCTCCAGAGGTGGCTGCACAGCTTTCATTGGATGTCAGTTGGCACCGGCACAGGAGACTTTAAGTTTTCACGCCGGCTGCCTTACTTGCTCTGGCTCCGTGGAGAACAGATTCGTTTCTTCGGTCCAGGGCATGCCCATGGGTCCATTGCATCCGCCGTCGGAAACCGTCACAACCAGGATGCCTCCCTCTCGGGGGTGGAGCGCTGTGTGGCAGAACCGCAAGCTCAGGGGCTGTGGCCTGCTCAGGTCCGCCTCTGAGCATTATCAATGTTCTGGAGCTGCGCGGCTGTGCACAGGGCACTGCAGTTATTTCGTCCCTTCCTGGCGGCCGGCATGTGCTCGTTGGCGGTCGGACAATTGTCCAGCCGTCTCTCACATATAACCACCAGGGCAGCACCAGGTCTGCACGGCTGTTGCAGGCATCCCGGGACCTTCCTGTTGTGGGGCAGCATTCACCGCCTGGCCAGCCTGAGGGCAATGTATTTGCCTGGGGAAACAGAATAAGGCTGCATTACTTACTCTCCGTTGCAAGCCGCCGCCGGGGGAGTGGCGGCTTCATCCGGAGGGTATTCTCAACATCTGGGGACGTCTTCCGCAGGGCAGAGGGGGATCTCTTTGCCACAAAGGGAGTCAACCCATTGCCCCCTGTGGTTTCTCCTGGACAGAGGAGAGCAGGCCCTCTGGGTCAGGATGCTCTCGCCCACGATTGGCCAGAGGGTTCCTCTATGCCTTTCGCCACCAATCCCCTCTGTTTTTCCGACGCTACAGAGGGTCCTCCAGCAGGGGGTACAGACTGCTGTTGGTAGCCCCCTTCTGGCCAGGGAGAACATGGGTTTTCCACGTGCTGTGCAGCTCTGCGAGCAGTTCACCACAGCGGGCCTTCCCGACAGGAAGGAATCGCTGTCTCAGTTCAGGGCAAGATCTGGGCATCCCAACCCCTGTTGCCTACAGCTATGGGTCTGGCCGCTGCAGGCCCAACCCGCTGCTGACGGAGTGCTCAGACAATGTCTGGCAATACCATACTGAAACGCCAGGCGCCTTCTACCACGGGCGGCAGTATGAAGAATAGGTGGGCAGCTATTTACCGGCATGGTGTTCAGACAGGGCTGGGACCTGTGCATTGGTTCAGTTCCACGATTTTGGAGTTTCCTCCAGCACTCTGGATGGCGGCCGGGCCCCAGCTACTCTGAAGGGTATACGTGGCAGCCATTCTCCTCGAGGACATGCTCGGGTTGGATTAATGACACAGTGGGGCCACAGATTGGTGTCCCTTTTCTGAAGGGGGCGTTGCGGGTTACGAACCCACGAGCACAGCGTGCCCCAGCATGGGATCTGCACCTTGGTGTGTCTCGACGCTTATGGCTTGCCTCCTTTTGAACCCCTGGCTCAGTGCCGGAGCTGAAT
>OLKM01002707.1:42500-57309 GCA_900291075.1 Melanogrammus aeglefinus | reverse complement strand
TGCCATACCCAGCTTCACTGGGCATCAGAAAAATTGTGAATTTTTGCTGTCATAGGGTGTTCGCAAAGGTTTTTTGGTTTAATGGCATCGCTCCACTTGGAAATCCACTAATTTTTTGAGATCATTGAGCCAATCAGACCATTGCTTAAGAATAGGGGGGGAATTGGTTCGTCCACTTCAAGTTTCTTTCTGCAACACCTCCTGCAAACATCAATTTGGCTGGCATGATAAAAGGGGCCAAGAATCCTTAATGGATCATATAGGGACTGACCAACAGACAAAATACCTCTCCTGGTCTGTGGACGTTCCCGTAATGCAGTCCTAAAGCTGAACTGGTCAGATTCCACACACCATTGCATCCGAGTGCTCTTTCCATTGGAAGCTGGTCTGTGTCCAAATCCAGTTCTCTTACATCTGTTGATCTGATGTCACCTGGGATTGACATCAACACAGAACGGCTATTTGTCACCCATTTTTGGAGGCTGAATCCACCTTTGTTAAGAGTGCCGTCAAGTCCTTCACAATTTGTATTGCATCTTTCTCCGAGGCTGTGGAACTTCAGGCAATCATCTACAATAAAAGCTGTAGTTGACTGTGCTTATCACTTCAGGAGAAAAATTGGATTGCCATTGTGCCTCTGCAGCTCTCCTCAAGGCATTAGTTGGCACAACTTGGGGACGATACTGCTCCAAACAGGGTGTACTCTCATCCGATATTCCACTGGCGCTAGATCAGATGTTGCCATTAGGCCACCAAAAGAAGCGGAGGAAGTTCACATGTTTATCAGGCACCCTGTACCTGATAAAACATAGCACGGATATCAGCCATGACTGCCACAAGTTCTTTCCTGAACCGAATGAGGACCCCTACAAGAAGAGTTGGTGAAGATTCGGGCCCTGCAGAAGCTGGCAATTTCAGGGATGTTCCTTTATATGTGGCTCCACAGTCAAACACGACCCTTAGCTTTCTTTGGTGGGGTGATTGTACTCCGTGATGAGGGATGAACCACACTTTTCCATCATCCTCTTCCAGCTGATCTGTGGGTACTACTTCTGCATAGGCCTTGGTCCAACATATCATTTCAGAAATGTGGTGTACTCCTGCTTAAATTGTAGATTTTTTTCAAATTTCCTCTTCAAACCCTGGAGCCGCTGTTCCGCCACACAGCGATTATTTGGTAGCACAGGGTGTTCTTCTCTGAAGGGTAAGTCTATGCAGTAATGACCATTTTTCATTTCTGTTGTACTTTTCATTAATCCCCATGAATGTAATGTATGTCTTCTTTGACAACTCCAGCTGCTCCTTCTGATGCGTTCTCGTTGAGTCTTGGTTGTATTGTTTAATGAGGCATTTCTTCGAGGTGTGCCACAGAGATACGGTTTGTTGTAACAAACAGAGCAGCCAGTCTTCACTTGGTTGTTATCTCCACCATGAAGTGGTCCATTGATAACCCAGCCGACTCTTGTTCGGACTGCGTATGGTCCTTCGCCTTGGCTGTTGATCAGCTCCCAGGGTTCCATCACTTTTGATGCATCAGTGCCGATGAGCAAACCCACATCTGCATTAATATCGTGAAGCTTTACATTCTTCAGATAAGACCACCTTTCAACATCTTCTTGACGTGGAATATTCAACCTTGACACCGGCATAGTATTTTGAGTTAAGGTATTAGGCAACTGAAAAAAATCATTGGAATCCATACCAAGACACTTCCAAACCAGTCAATATGGTGGTGCCCACAATTCTTTTGTTGAACCCATTGTCCTTAGTAGGATGTTGGCGTGGCTTGCCTTTCAAGCCCAATTTCTCTGCCAAACTGACTGTGTACAGAATGTACCGGAACTCCCCGGGTCCAGAAATGCATACGTTCTGCACAATTGTGTTACTCATGTGGCTTTAACTTTGACTGCAACAATGGGAAAAGACAGCATTGTCCTCATCACCGGGCCCTATATTGCCCACATGTCCTGAGGCTGTCCAGGTAAAACGCTTAGTGGAGAACTCACAGATGCTTGTATTTCTTTAAAAAAGGATATACTGTTTACTTTTCCTTTATCTTCAATGTGAAGTCCTGAGGGATGCTTCTTCTGACAACATATTGCAATCCAAGCGGACTCCTGCAGTCTTTACTTATGTGGCCAGGCTTTAGGCAACCAAAACCAAATTCCCTTTTCCTTTATGAAACATATCTTGTCCTGATGCATCTTCATCTTAAAGAGTTGAGCATTTCTCCATCGAGTGACTTATTTGTTGGCAAATAAACAGCATTTGATGTTACTTTGAGTAGTAGAGGAATTGGTCTCATTGTCGTCATAGCTTCTATCTCCTTCATTCACTGCAAGTGATGCTGGTGGCAAAATGTGCTTCTTTTTTCCTTTGATTTGCATAAT
Organism: Melanogrammus aeglefinus; assembly: GCA_900291075.1. Taxonomy (NCBI): domain Eukaryota; kingdom Metazoa; phylum Chordata; class Actinopteri; order Gadiformes; family Gadidae; genus Melanogrammus; species Melanogrammus aeglefinus. Next base: position 54,919 of record OLKM01002707.1, on the reverse strand, counting down.
ATGTGTTGGGAGCTGTTTGTGGCTGGTGGGTTGTGATTCTTGAATGTTGCCAAAAAGCGGGTGAGAAACAATCTTGACTTGTTTCTCCAAAAAAGGTCACAAGGTCAGTGAAACACAACTCGTCCCTTCCTTTCTCCTGCAGATCACATGCAACCGTCCTCCACCTTTCCCTTAAGCCTATAGGGCAGTTTCAAAATAATGTTTTCTGAGGTTTGGATGGCATATCCAACTCCTTCATATACACAATTTGCTGTGTTTTAAATTGGCACAACCTCGAAGAAACAGAGAAAACGATTGCAGTGGCTTCCACGTGCTCTGTTTTAATGGTGTGGCCAGTTGTGGACTTTGTCCATATATGCTGAAGACAATTTTTATGTTCATTTTCCAAAATGCTCAGTCAGAAGGGATTTAGCCGTTTCATAGCCCTGGGCAGGGGGTAGATGATGACAGCTCTTCACCAGGTCTCTGGGCTGACCCCTAGTGTACTGTTCCAAAATATGCAGGCGGTCACTCCCCATATACCTGTTTTTCTCTCCTATGCCAACTTCAAAAGATCTAATGAAGGATTGAAACTGCAGCGGATCACCATCAAACACATGAATATTTCTCATTGGCAGAGCAGATGATAGATTTTGCTGAACCAGCAATGTTGTGATGTCATTCTGACGCTGCATGATGTTCACAATCTCATTTTGGGTGCTATGATTGCTTCCTAGATTGAGATAGGATTCATTTCCACATTGTTGAGCATCATGAACCATTTGTGTGCCTCGTGCTGGAATATCTGTTGCAGGTCTGAAGTCAATTTGTGTCACAGCCGTTTGTTTAGGCCTGACAACTGGTCCTACAGGACTGAGGTTCACCCCAGAATTTCACTTTTGTTTACATTTTTTGAGACAAAAAAATATGTGCATGTGAATTCAGTTGGCTTGTTATTTGAGCTTGGTTCCTTTCAAAATAAGAGTTCATTCCGTTGGAATGCTTTAGAACCACCACATTGAGTTGACTTCCAGCACATGAAGTTTTTGCATTGGCTACTCCGCCAGTTCGGTTTCCAGAGCAAACTTTTCCTTTTCTTTTCTTAGTTCCTCTTCTTTGGTCTTCCAGAAAATGTTTCCTTTTTAATGCAGCCATTCGCTCTGTTAGCGCTGCTTTATCAGCTTCAACCTTTATTTCTCGCCAGAGGAAGTGGAAGATGAGGCTTTGGATACATGAGAATTGGCTTTGTAATGAGACCCCTTAGGGACATGAAATGTTTTGAAACACTGTCCTTCTGGATTAATTCCATCAGAAGCAACACTTTGGTTTTCTGGAGGTTTCATTAACATTTTCTTTTGTCGTAGGCCTATATGGGTGACCGGCATCAGATAACCAGTTCTTGGCTTCTTCTGTAAAATCACAAAAGGTTTTCTTTTTTGCATGAAAATATTTATTTTGTCTTTCAACTTCACTCTCGGGCAGGTTTAGATTCAAGAAAGATTCATGTTTTTCATTTGCTTCCTCGTTAGCATTGAATTGAACTGACCCAGCTGATATTGCACTGCATGCACATCGTCAGTGATTTCATCAAGACACACATTTGTTCCATGTACTCTTTTGCTTGTTTGCATTTTAGAGACCTCCTTTTTTGGCACGTTTCGATGTAAGAATGCCAAAGCCTTTTGGCCGTAAGCTTCACGTTCCGTGGTGTTGCGGCCACGGAAGCAATGTCGCTTTTTGTTTTTAACACAGTGTTCGGACATTTCCATCTTGTCTCAAATCCCGCTTTAAACTCATTTAATTGGCGCACCCTTTAATTTCCTTCTTTAACACAGAACATTGTCACACATCAGACATCTGGTTTACGTCAGCGCTTTATGAATGAATGTTCTACGAATGAGCTTATCTGGTAACGTAGTGGGCGTCACCGTGCGCATCCATACTGGCTCGCTGAAACTTTCCGACTTATTTACACATCAACTTGCTTACAGTGTGAAACCAATGCCTCTAGCACTCCAATAGTGTTACCGTTTCCAGTACGCCTTCGAGAGGGAATCTTTTCACATACCGATCAGTTGGTTTTGAGCGATGTTCGCGGCCAGCGGCTCCAGGTTGCGAGGTGTCTTTTCCGGCATCAAAGGGCGAGCGATCTCCAAACACATTTAAACTGTCCAATGTCCACTTTGAGGGGGCTTTCGTGGGGGGGGGGGATACTTTAGGGAGGGTTTTTTACTTTGTGTAGTGGCGATTTGTCCTCAATAAAACAATAACTTGAAAATTAAGAAACCAAACAAAGCTACGTAATCAAAATCGCCACTGAGCGCACCAGGGGGACGAATCGTACACAGTGCAGGGAAAGAGTCAACTGTCCGGTCGTGAATTTTGGGTTTCTGAAGGTTTATTTTCTGTGTCCTCCAAGCATACACAAATCAATGTGCACCAGTGGGAACTGGCCGGCCTCATCTCCTTCGTCTCTCCCGTGCGACTGGTAAAAACCATGACCCTTCCCAGTGCCTGTCTTACCTATGCCCGCCTACCTCTAATATATAGGCTAGTAATTAATTTCAAAACAAAGCATAAACAAACTCAAATTAACTTAGATTTATAATACAAATGAGAAAATAAACATAAAATAATCATATTATTTTATATTAAGCAAACAAACTAAATAAATGTTTTACAATTAAATCTTACAACTACATAGCTCCAACAAACGGTAATATATTGTTTTCTGTAGCAGACATGGGTCTGACTCCTCCAAAGGCACTGCGTGGAAGGCGAAATGCAGCACCTGGCTGGATCGACACTCTGGCCGTCTCTGCTGCTGAATGATCGTTCTTTAGCCAGAGAAAAGACGCTCAGGAAAGTTGTTCCGGATTATTCAGTTGGGCTACGGTCAAGGTCATGACACCTGGCCACGACGGCCCGCTGCTAGCATGAATGCTAAGCCAGCCTCAACTGGGTACTTCGCCGTATCAGTCTGGACTCAAATCGACACATCCTCCCCCGCCGCCTCGTCCCTCTCCAAGAATCTCCTCTGAATAGAATAATATAATAATATAATTCTTTATTGTCATTGTACAGGATACACTGAAATTGGATGGCAATCCTCATGGATCCTCATTTTATAAATAAATGGAGTTATAAAAATAAATACAAATAAACAATGACAAACAATATAAGGTCCAGCTATTCACAGACTACCCCCCCCCCCCCCCCACATCCCAACATCTGGCTACCTCACTGTCTGTTAGTGGGTTTTCTCTATCCAAATTTTGTGCGTCCAATCAGCGAACAGAGGGAGTGGCTGAGTACAATGACGTTACAGTCAGCTCTTGTTGACGGACATCTTCGCACACAGTGTTTGGTTTGTTTACAGCCTGCGAGCAACGTGATTCCCGGCCAAACGTTAGCGATTGGTTATGGCAGATCCAGAATGGCACTGGGCAGATCCAATAGTTTTAAACTTCATCAGACACCACCCTTCAAGTGAGTTAACGTTAGTCAATGGAGTAGGTCCAGACTGCCAATTAAATTAAGTACGATAGTCTGGTAGGACCAGGCTAACAGTGAGGTAGCATAGAAGGAAACTGCATACATTGCACACAGTTCGACACTCAGAGGGGCATAGTCTCTGAGTTCTGGTAAGGACTGTGTGTGAAGCTGATTGGAAGTAGGACCCGACTGCTGTTTTGACATAAGCCTTAGGTTTGTTTAGCTGGTCCGACTTGGGCGTGCAGGCCCAGCATGACCACCGTCTCACACAATGATTGCTCTGTTGTCGAAGTGGCATTGAACGGCTGAACTAAGAAGCACCAAAACATGACATATGGTCTGCAGAACGTGGTCTTTGCATGCTGTTGGACTTAAAGCCTGAATCACTGAGTTTGAGCAGGTTTGGCCACAACATTAAAAGAGAAAAGTTCATAGCGGGGTATTCCGAGCTTTGAGAGAACATTTCATGCATCATTAAAATAACTCATTACAGAAGGTAAAAAATACAAACAATTAACATTCATCACATTACCATCAAAGCTTCACTCCTTAGTTTAACTACTTCCCATCTCTTGAGCGTGTGTAAACGCAAAAGAGATCCCTTCTTCTGCACTGGTTTTTCAATAATTGTACCAAAGCCAAACTGGCTTAAAGACATGGCAAGGCAATCATCAATTATTCTGACAACATTATCTTCCTCAGATAATGTTGGAACCCCCCCACTGTGAGAGGGCTTCAGAGCATCGATGATATTGGTTCACCTCAATAGCTTGATCTGCGGCTGGCACTGGAGAACAGCAGGTATTGAATATGGAATGACGCTCGCCTGGGGAAATTAATAGGCTTTCACAGGAGAGGTGCTCCAGTACCAACTCTGATAAAAACGACAGCGAGGAAACAAGGGACCGTGGGCCCCGAATGCTAAGAGGGGCCGTGTGTTCCGTTGAAGTTGCCTAGCAGCAGGTGCCCTGGGGTTAGCTCTCTCCCTTTGTCTCTCGCTCTCTCTCTACCTCTATGTCTCTATGTCTCTCTCTCTCTCTCTCTCTCTCTCTCTCTCTCTCTCTCTCTCTCTCTCTCTCTCTCTCTCTCTCTCTCTCTCTCTCTCTCTCTCTCTCTCTCTCCCTCTGTCTCTCCCTCTCCCTCTGTCTCTCTCTCTCTCCTCTCCCTCTCCCTCTGTCTCTCTGGCCCTCTCTCTCTCTCTCTCTCTCTCTCTCTGTCTCTCTCTCTCTCTCTCCCCCCCCCTCCGTCTCTCTCTCTCTCTCTCGCCCTCTCTCTCTCTTCCTGCGTACACTTGACGGATATGGGGAAAGAGCAGCAACGGCTATTTGACCTGGGGCGTCGATTCAAGCCTACAGGGATAGCCAGAGGGCTGCCCAGGTGGGTGGAGGAGGAGGTAGAGGTGGAGGACGTGGTGCTGTAGTGTTGTGTGTTTACATGTTGACATACCTGTGAACATCCTAGTGAGCATGTGAACATGAAAGACAGCGCAAACATGCTGAAAGCAGAGCTCAAGAGATCTGTGTCCTTGTCCCTCGTTGAAGCTGTTCTCCATACAGAAAAGAACATGGGAGAGCCAGAGAGTCAGAGATTGAGGTTTTGTTTGAATGTTACATGTATAGCATTCAGAAGTATAGCCATGATCCAACACAGAAACTAGTTCAACTTCAAACTCCATTTGTTATATTGTATGGAGTAAAGGCAGTAAAGACGTTGATGGTTGAGAAGTCATCACATGTGTGAATAGATTAAGAAAACCCAGCATACCGTCGGGCTGAAACATCCCATAATACACGGATCATACGGAGGTGTGTGTTGAATACTCTCAGAGTATGTGGGCTGGTGTGTGTTCCCTCCTCTCCGGGGACATGGCAGGTGGGGGTCTGCAGGGTTAAGGAGGCCGAACGCTGGGCTTAAAACACATGGCTGGAGGTGATCAGTACCACACACACACACACACACACACACACACACACACACACACACACACACACACACACACACACACACACACACACACACACACACACACACTTGGTCCATTATATCTCGCGGTGCTCCAATGAGCATCGGTAATGTAGAAATCACAGCGTTCGGCCCCGGGGGGGAGAGAAGGCCACTCCCCCTACGCCCTGATGGTCCCCTCTCCCTCCCCCCCCCCACCTCCCTCCCCCCTTTGAGTGATTCAGGCTGCTTTGTCACTCACCTTACCGCCCCTGCCCCCCTCCAGCACCAAAGTACCCGACCAGCAGCGGTAACCTTTACGGAGCGACTCCACCAGTTAGCCCGCACGTCCACGCCGATAACACCTTCCATCAGAAAGGGAAGGTGGGGGGAGGAGAGGGGGGGCACAGCACAGCCACCGGTTTCCCCGGTGGCTGTTATAACTCTTAGATTTTTTAGATTTCTCTTAGATTTTTTTTTTCCTCCTCCTCCTGCTAAGATTGTCTGGGTAAGCCCACATCCTCCCCCTCTATCGTCACCCCCACCCCCTCTATCGTCACCCCCGCCCCCTCTATGCACGCGGGCCCTGAACCGGAACGCTCATCTTTTCCTCGCCGAGGAGCCGGGGTGCGGGGAGCTCACCTGCAGTACATCATCCAATACAAAGCAGGCATCCACATTGATTCCATCCCGGAGCCCCACAGCGGGCCCGGGCTCATGCTCCATTTGCTTGCATTGAGAGGACTTTCTTGTTGTGTGTGTGTGGGGGGGGGGGGGGGGGGGGCAGGACAGGAACTGTAGTGTTTTTGTTTCGATGTTATGTCGTGTCGGCGCATGGAAACCTCTTCACACAGAAAAGCTCTTCTTCTTTCGGGGGAATGCTGCGTTCGGAGGACTTGTTTTAGGTTGTTGTTGCCGTGGTTGTTTTTTGTTAAGTTGCAAGGCGAGAACGACAAAGGAAACAACACACAAACATGAATGTAGGATGAGCAATGTCTTATCAACTCCAGGAAAGAGTGCGTACGGTAATCTGCTGAAAAACGACCCCCCTGACCGCGTAAGACTGAGTTAATATAGTTAATAATTTATCTGCTCCTAGTGATGAATAACTAATCCTAGGGATGGTTAAGTACTCCTAGTGCTGCTAGTAATGGTTGACTTCTCCTAGCTGCTAGTGATGGTGAACTTCTCTGAGCTGCTGGTGATGGCTTAAATGTAGAGTTCATTTCGTTGTTCTTTAGCAATGGCAATAACTTTAAATCTCAAATTCCTAGTACACAAGTTCTGCCTTTGACTCAATACATTTCCAGTTATTAACGAGACTAATGACGTTGGGATGTACATTAACTGAATGACCCGCCTGTGCGTCATTATTACGAGCAGATGGATGTTTAATGACACTGAGGATGATGACAATGAAGATGATGACGATGACTTCCCCCTAAAAAATGAGGACGGATCCTGTGTGAGCCAATCACACAATATTAATATTGCAACACTTTAATTCAATAAAGTATGACGCAGTGGTTCAGGACAACAAAACCGTTCCTCACTTAATGACACTGGTGAGATTAGCATATCCAGGCCGCCCCACATCGTTGGATCACATCCCAAAAGCTGTCCAAATTCAGATGACCTATATAAACAGGGAATGAATTAATGGCAGCCAAACTTTGTTTGCTGTGAACTCCGTTTGGTGATCAGAAGACTAACTTATCAAAGACTTTGTCATACTGTCTTCATAGATCCACCATACTTTATTGTGTGTAAAACCCACAAACATCCTGCATCCTGGCACAAAAATAGTACTTAGCATTGTTTAGCGTCTTATCCTAACTATCTTTGGTACGTTAACCAAGTGATTGATAGTGCTTTGGACATGTTTGTATGAACATCCTTAGTGTACCGACACCGATGAATTGTTGTTTCTCTTTCTTCTGACAAAGGTACTAATTGTAAATTGCTTTGGATAAAAGCGTCTACTAAATGTATACGGCTATATCAACACAACACCATACATTATTCGTAAATCAGTTTGTTTGCGGCTGCGTGAACAACATTTTCCACAACAGACACGATGACGGTTCAAACACTGCTGACACTATGAGCCAACCAAGAGTCGTCTAAGGCCTGTCGCTACCTCCTGGGAGGTGTTGCAGCAGCGCGCTCCTGCGTGGCGCTGGGTTTCTGCCTGCCGTCTAGGGTACAGCGTGAATGGTACATGTTAAATGGACTCCATTTATATTGCGCTATTTTAACCAGTGGCCACTCAAAGGGCGTTACAATATCGCCTTACATTCACCCATTCATGCACACATTCACACACTAGCGGCGGTGTCAACCATGCAAGGCGACAGCCAGCTTGTCGGGAGCAGTTAGGGTGAGGCGGCTTGCTCAGGAACACCTCAACACTCTGGGACCGAACCAGTAACCTTCCGGTTACCAGCCAACCCGCTCCACCTCCTGAGCCACATGCTGCAGTGTGCTGTGTGATTAGGTTTGTCAGGACCGCGGCCAGCACTCCGCCTTCGTCAAGCGTGGCCGGGTGGGACGAGGAGAGGGGGGAAAACGGCCGCCGGAGATAGACAGCTGTGGCGCGATGTTGATTGCCACTTCTGTCTCATGTGATTTTGAAATTGACTTGAAAGAAAGAAAAAAGGATGAACACTCTCTCCGCCGCCGCTCAGGAAGACGCGTTTTGTTCAGCCGGCTGCGTCCCGACCGGTCAAAGCCCCGCCTCTCGCCCCCCCCCCCTCGCCTGTCACCCAGTGTTTGGGCCGGGGAGCGCCTGGGGTTCTGAGTGGTTACCTCGGGGGTGGGGCCTTCATCTGCAAATCAAGATGCTATCCGAGCCCCCCTCATCGACCTGCGGAGGACCCTGAAAGGAAGTGTGTTCCAGCGCGGCCGTCCAGATAAGACATGTGGCACAAAGCCTACGTGTGCAATCAGGCTCTGTTGCTCTTGCAATTGGAGTTTACAAATTGTCTTCCTCCCCATCAGCCTTGCATGCTGTTCTCATCAAAATTCTTTTGAATGCTCTGTTGCCATGGCACCTTGAAAAAACGTGCCGTGTGCGAGGGTTATTTTCCCCCTTCACCTTCTTCTTCTTCCTCTTCTTCTTCTGCGAGATAAGGATTGTGATTCCGGCTTGTCTGCTTACTTTGCCGGAGGTACACTTAGGTTCAATATGTATGTAAATGTACACGTGTTGTTTGGAGCTGGCTCTGCAGCAGGGCCTTACATAATGGATTAGGACGACAGCACAGGTTACAGATTAAAGATAATTGTGATATGCCTGACATTTCTTTTTCGAAATACAATACTTTGGAAGAGGATTTTTTATATATATAAATATATATATATATTATATATATATATATTTATAGATATTTTTTGTTATTATTTAAATAAATAATATATTATTAATATAAAATATAGATATAAAATTGATCAAGACATTCAATGAAGATGCAGTTCTCTTCTCCTGATTAACCGTCTACGCTTGCAGAACATTGGCTGGGAGAATACGCTAATACTTTGGACGCAATTTTCTGAATAAATTCCTCCAAAGCCCTGTAAGCTCCAGATGCAAGAAAAATATGTTAGCATGACTAAACTGTGGGGTTCCTCCTAGTCCTTCTAACACATTTTGTGAGCAAAAAATAACTTCAATTAAATCTCCTTGCGCACCTCGTGGAGTGGCTCGTTCATCGCTCCCACACAAAAGATTAGGAGGAGCCTCTCGGCAAACAGAGGGAGAACGTGAAGGCCGTGCATCTGGCCCGTTGTGAGCTCGATGATACAGCAGACACACACTCAGCTCGGCAAGGTGCTTCAGCGGGCTACCGCCTGGCTGCTTGGGGGAGAAGGAGCACTCCACAAACATATTGACATCAACAAACATATTTGAAGCATTACATTGCAGTTACGGGATTTTATCCAAAGCAACTTACGACCATTCATTCATACATACACCGACGGCGGAGTCAAACCCTCAGGGCGACAGCCAGCTCGTCAGGAGCAGTCAGAGTGGCGTCTCGCTCAGGGACACCTCGACACTCAGCTAGGGGGAGCCGGGGATCGAGCAACCTCCCGGTTACCGATCACTCCAATAGTATCTGTCTGCGTCCTGCAAGACGGAGGCGTAACTTGCACTAGGAGGCGTAACTTGTTATTTTCTAAATCGCGGTCCACGCGAGATAGGCCTATTTCCCTTTTCGCGGTAAACAAAAAGCGTTGTAAATCACGGTTCACACGAGATCTTCATTGAAGTCGTGTCTTCCGATATTCATGACGGTAAGTAGGCTAAATTTACCAGTCATTTATTACCGGTCAATTATGTACCCGCGCACCACTGCTACATACAGATCACTTCCGCGATTTAGAAAAGTACGAGACACGCCTCCGACTACAAGTTACGCCTCCGACTACATGTTACGCCTCCTAGTGCAAGTTACGCCTCCTCCGACTACAAGTTACGCCTCCTAGTGCAAGTTACGCCTCCTCCGACTACAAGTTACGCCTCCTACTACAAGTTACGCCTCCGTCTTGCAGGACGCAGACAGACCCACCTCTCCGTCTTGCAGGACGCAGACAGATACTATTGACCCGCTCTGCTTCCTGAGCCACATGCCACCCCACACAAAGCACATGCACTCCGCTTCACTATTTTGAGGGGTTTCGTCTCCAGTTTGGATAAACAGTTAAGATGCTCTTGAATGAATTAGGAGTTATTCAAAATAATTATATGTATTTAAACATGGCAGGGTTGGGTGAATGTGATCATGTTTTCATAGCACAGGTTGATTGGACCTCGCTAATAAAGGACATGTGTGTGTGAACATGCGCTCAGTAGCACTTTTGGCGGAGTGTGTTTGGAAATGGTCCATCCTGCGTGGCATGATGGTCGCTGTCACGCGGCGGGCCGTGTGTATCTGTGCGTGGTGTGTAGTTGTCTCCTCAGCGGAGAGGCATCCATTACCCAATTAACCTCACCGTCGGAACCGCGCTTCATGTAGAGATGAGCTGCGGTTTATTTATTCGTCCTTTATGAGTCGTTCTCTCTTTTTACCGATCGGGCTGGAACATTTGTAACGCACGGCTTGTGTGCGGGGAAAGTGGAAAACGTCTCTTATTTATGTTAACTCTTATTGTCGAATGTTTTCGTACAGCACGGTTAGGCGACCTTGAAGGTTCCTGTCAAACCAATAAAAAAGTGTTCTTATTAAAGCAAAGCCTCCATTCCCGACAATATGGGCCATCTGGGCCTAGAGGCCGTTCGATCTTCACCTGAGCAATACGTGGCGCTGCATTCTCCTCGTGTAACTACTTGAAACCGAGCTGCGTCCATCACCCGAACTGTCGCACCAACAGAAGTGCCAGCGTCTAGACCTTTCCATCGTGGCCAGGCAGTGTTCAACACCAAAGAGAGAGAGCGCAATGTTCCGGCCTCAACCAGGCACATGACCTTTAAGAACTCGTTCTCTACGGATGAAGAGGAAGAAAACAAAACAGAAATATCTCAGAAAGCCTTTATTTGTTTTTTGAACAGGGAGGGGGCTGGAGGAGACCCGAGTGCTGTGAAGCTTAGTATATTGAACAAAGCGGACAGGCCGAGATGACCGGTGGAACGGATGGCGTGACATGGTGGCAATTCAGGCGGCGTTACAACAAATCACACTTTAGAGGGTGAAAGGCAGCGGCCGCCCTAGCTGCCAGCGGCGCTATATGGCATTGATAATAGCTTATCCAGTGACCCTATAGAACAGCCCCACTGATGCCTCTCTTTCTTAATTATCCGGGGAAAGATCCGCTCAAACACGCTGGAATAAATCAGAGGTGAGTTCTGAGCCCCGGCTGTAAATCTGCCTCCTACCAGGCCTTTTTATCACCATGCCTATTCCCTTATTTCTTATTTCTTAAGAGTTACAAAATTGCTTGTGGATGAACCGATCACAGCCTAGAGTATATACCGTACGAAGTGGGTTTTGTAATGGGAAAAAGTTGTATTGGAGTCGTATCGGATGCAGAAACCGAGGGTTCGGAATACACTGAGGATTTTTTTGTGGATGCGTGGAAACCCGAGTCAAGAAACGAGGGGGAGATATTGGAATTGCGCACGCGGTGGACTGTCTTAGGCCGGCCCCACCGGGGAATAATCCCCTGATCTCCAGTCCAGCGTAACGGCACCCCTGTCATTGAGGAGCACTTTATTGCAGGTGTCACCTGACTAATTCACTTTCCCTTTCAAAGTACTGCCAAACGAGTCCATGGATAGCCCGACAGTGGAGCTCGGTCGAGCGTCACGGGATTGGCTCGCCCAGGCTCAGAAGAGAGAGAGAGAGAGAGAGAGAGAGAGAGAGAGAGAGAGAGAGAGAGAGAGAGAGAGAGAGAGAGAGAGAGAGAGAGAGAGAGAGAGAGAGAGAGAGAGAGAGAGAGAGAGAGAGAGAGAGAGAGAGAGAGAGAGAGAGAGAGAGAGAGAGAGAGAGAGAGAGAGAGAGAGAGAGAGAGAGAGAGAGAGAGAGGAGAGAGAGAGAGATAGAGTGAGAGGGAGAATGAGAGAGAGAGAGGAGAGAGAGAGAGAGAGAGAGAGAGAGAGAGGTGGTTCACTGTCCTTAATGGAAATTGATCCAGACAATTTTGCTGAAACAAAGGCAGAGTGCACCGACGTGGTGCTTTGGAAAACGGGTGTTTTGAGGCGGGCCTCGATCTGAAGACGACTCACCACGCCTGGCCACACACAACACGGCCACGCCCGACGAATGGCAAAGGGCCTGCTGGGTCGACGAGGTAGCGGGTGGTTAGGCCACAACACGGCCACGCCCGACGAATGGCAAAGGGCCTGCTGGGTCGACGAGGTAGCGGGTGGTTAGGCACAACACGCACACACGCACACGCACGCACACGCACGCGACACACACACACACACACACACACACACACACACACACACACACACACACACACATGGAGGTGATTAGCGGCTCGGCGTTGCGTAGAGGTTA
>OLKM01002707.1:0-37500 GCA_900291075.1 Melanogrammus aeglefinus | reverse complement strand
CGGTGTAGGTTTTCTCACGCGTACATCGCGCCACTTCTATCAGCACTCTGAGACTCAGGTGCTATTTTAAGGGAAGTGTTTTATGGTATGGACTACACATACAGTCCCATCACTGTAACTTAATCTGAGTGCCAGTATTATGTATGTTATTGACAAGAGTGTCTTACCTTTAAACCCTTGCCACATCTGCATAAATATCTCTCTATATGTGCATCATGGGGGTTTGAACGTATATCCATTGCAGACAATCATAGTCTAACGAGTTGTACTCTCTGGTGAGTGGACGACCCTAACTCTTGTGTGTGTGTGTGTGCGTGTGCGTGTGCATGTGCGTGTGCGTGCATACATGTGAACGTGACTCAGTCTTTACCGACTACTCCCTTTAATTCTTTAAGAGGTGATGCTCATCGCCTCTCGGGTGTGTCGTCCTGTTGCACGGTGTTGCAGTAGCAGCAGCTCTGGGGTGGTGCTGTCAGAACTACGTCAACTCTCATTACCAAGCATTCGCCCCCCCCCCCATCAAAACTCAAACACTCAGTGTGTGTGTGTGTGTGTTGTGTGTGTGTGTGTGTGTGTGTGTGTGTGTGTGTGTGTGTGTGGTGTGTGTGTTGTACAAAGCACACTGTACAACACATCTCTCTAAGCAGATTACGTGTATAAGGAGGCTCCACAATATAATGTATAGCAGAGGAGGAGGGAGGGAGGGAGGGGATAGTCTTCCACTTTCTGCTCACTCAGAGAGTGTACCGGGCCATGGGGTGAGATTAATGGCTTCCCTCTTGCGGTTCCGTCCGTTGTGTTACAGCAGCTGTTGTGCGTGCCTTGTGTGCTGTGTCATGTGTTAAAGTCTGCAGAGCACAACTGATATGTGGGTAATCGTCTCGTCCGGCCACGAGAGAGAACCACGCAGGGAGGCTGTTTATGGATTATTAAAGGGGACAATACCAGGCAAGTTTATAGAGTTGATTAAATACACTTTTGTCCTCAACGGGGAAGGGAGGGGGGAGTAAGAATGCGACTTTCCAAAAGAGGGCACACAAGGCCATATCTGCCATATTTTATGTCTTGTGATGTAAGTGGGCCTTTGTACCCCGAGAGACGTTTCTCCCCTCGTAAAAAGGCAAGGGTTCGTCTATGCGGCGTTCCGTCCTCTGGATGTTCCTCTGACACTCCGGGCCGGGCATGCGGTACAGTACAGCCCTTGTGTGTCTCGTGTTCATGTGTCACCGATGGTAATTCGCTCCCATCAAAGAGGAGACTGGCTACATTATTTGTCGTCAATGGGAGGAGGTTGAAGCTCATTTGTGAGATTTTGATGTGATGAGTCATTTTTTTTGTAGGGTTGAATATCATTTCAGGGAAAATTGAACCATGTCAAACAAACTCACAATAGGAACGCATTCATGTCAAAGAGCATTAGGATTCATGTTTTGGGGTTAATAACCACATTTAATAAAGCATAAATACACAATACAATGCAAGAACACACAAGAAATAAAAGAAATGCAACAAAAAAAAAATTGAATTGAGAAATACGATTTTTCGTCTCTGCATCCGCGTCGGGTTCAGCCAAGACGGTGTTAGGCCATGTCTGGCATCCTGTGCGACAGCACAAGTGGAACTGTCAAACAGGATGGGGTCACGATGGATGGTATCTCGCGCGTGTCAAGGAACGGTTCAGTCTCGTTTGGGGTTTGCGAGATCCTCTGTGCTTTGCACTCCTCTACCCTCACATGAATAAAACACAATCGCACGGAGGGCGACATGTAAGATGCATGACCTCTTCAGCAAAGGCCTCTCACAAGCTTCACCGCGGGATGAATTCTTCTTTTCTTTTTCTGTACTAAATACAGAAGGGATATCTCTAAAAAAAGAAAAAAAACTCAAAAGAATGGCCGAGCAGCTGGAGTCTGTCATAGGTGTTCATACTTTTCCGAGCCAGAAGAGTTGGAATAATGAATTCCCCCCGCCCCCCCCCCCGCGCCCCCATCCTCCTCACGAGTTTCACCAAGGCCAACTTCTTTGTCGTACGCCGTGAAACTTGAATGTGGGCCAGGAGCATTTTCTGTCATCCCAGAGCTAGCTCTGGCACTCCTGGCTTCACCTGATAAAAAGGTGGAGGGAGTGGGGGGGGGGGGAGAAGGAGAGAGAGAAGTTACAATACAGGGAACAGTGGTGCCTATAGGGCAAGCTGGCAGGCAGTACACAGTGACTTCACATCGTCAAATGGAGAGACCGAGTGCTAATAGACCAAAGGGCAGCGGAGGTTCAGCGAAGGCCACTGAAGAGACCAGTGAAGACAGAGAACGTACGCCAGGAGATCACGGGCTGAAGGGGCGAGGGGGAATGTCCTGTCATGATAAAGGTCCACGAAATATATATAAGTACATGTCCTTCACTTTCAAGGATACTGTGGGGGATGATGGTCACACACACACACACACACACACACACACACACACACACACACACACACACACACACACACACACACACACACACACACACACACACACACACACACACACACACACACACACACCGAGCCCCATTGATCCCCATATAAATCCTCGCCCTATCCCGACACGCAGGGCTCTGCTGTGGCTGGCCACCGTCAAAGTGAGATAGAAACGTCTTCGCTGTGTTCGAGGCCTTGAGCAGAAGAAGACAGCCGTGGAAGTCCTGATGGGACGCGACCAATAGCTTTTGTTTCTTCTGCCTGCCAGATAACAGCGTTTTGGGGGTCTCCCGGCCCCCTCAAGAACCCTGGGCCCCCTAGCAGGCGTGCCCGGGGGCGACACCGCCATCGGCAGTTGTTTTCATTGGAGTGGGTGTCAAAGGCTCGGGGGCGCAGAGGGGACTTAATGAAGGGCGGTGATGCATGTTATAAAGAGAGGGAGGAGGGAAGATGGCTGTTTGTTTGGGAAGAATGCATGAAAGTGAGGGGAAACGTATGACCCCCCCCCTCTTCGGGGACAAATCGATTTCAACCATGATTTGACTAACGGCTTCAGACCGTGTTGATTTTGGCAGTTTATCAGAAGTCCCCCTTTCGTTCAGCTTGTGTGAGATGTGTAGTACACAAACATACATGCCCACGCACACACACACACACACACACACACACACACACACACACACACACACACACACACACACACACACACACACACACACACACACACACACACACACACACACACACACACACACACTTGCGCACACACACACTTGCGCACAAACACCAATACACACACACACACTACACATGGCAAAAGTGCATGCATGTAAACAGTCTGAAACGCTTAGAAACACTGAAGAACCTGTCCCGATAAATGATGCTATACGTATTCTATGATTTTACTGCTTTTAAGACCAGGGGCCTCATTTATAAAACTGTGCATGTGTACAAAGGAGAAATCAGTATGAAATATTCAGAATATATAAATAGTTTCCATTCAACGTTATATTCTCCTTGTTTGTATTTGCCCTAGTCAGTTAGGGCGTAATTTATGCGGCATCTAGTCGGTCATCCATAAAAAGTATATTTAAACGTTTAACAAGAACTGGGGACTGCGTAACCTTCTGTTGGCAGTTCACATTGGAGCTGCATCCAAGACAGATCCATTTGAGACCGGAGTAGGCGTCTTTTTGGGGAAGGTTGAAGAGATGCAGAAAAATTAGCAACCTCAGCACATGCTTGTGTGCGCATGGAGGAGATGCTACAGAATTAAAAACTGGGCCCGTTGACTTTCTTTTTTTCTTCTTTTTGAAGATGCTGTTTTGGTTAAGCATTTCCCGAGTAAAGCGCATACGGCCTGGGTTAAGAGCTCCCTCAGATGCAGAAATAGTCCTGTTTGATTTTGTGTTGGTGGGAATCTGTTTGTGTTTTACAGACAGTATTTGCTGAGAAAGTTTTATTTTATACGCAAACGGACCATTCTTGCACCTTCTCCAACCAGTCTTTATTAAATTATATTTTATTAAATTATTAAAGCATGCCGCTTTCCTAACCTGGGACAGTGAAGGGGGTGTACTCTTAGTCATTGATTTGTACATCAGTTAGTCATATTTCAAGGGCATGTTTTCCAATGAGGCACCAGTGCAACGCTGGGAAACATCTTACTGTTCCCTCCATTAATCGCTGGCAGACCACTGAGAAATCATCAGCCATTCTGGTAGAAGCATATCCACAGCCTCACCGCTCTCTCTGTCTGTCTGTTTTTCTCTCTCTCTCTCTCTCTCTCTCTCTCTCTCTCTCTCTCTCTCTCTCTCTCTCTCTCTCTCTCTCTCTCTCTCTCTCTCTCTCTCTCTCTCTCTCTCTCTCTCTCTCTCTCTCTCTCTCTCTCTCTCTCTCTCTCTCTCTCTCTCTGTGTGTGCTTGGAAAGATATCATGCGCTGTTTGGTGTTGTTGTTATTTGAAATAAAGGTTCACATCCATTCCACAGTCCAGAGCAAGGATAGTGTTCTATAAATATTATGTGTCGGGTACTACTACTAAAGCCTCCTCTGTTATTACTGTTCCCAGCGTAGTGGGGGATGGTATCTTGCTAAAAAGGCCTCTGGATAATGCCAGGCTTTTTGGTTGCATGGGATAAGTGCGGCCATTAGAAATAATATATAGGCTAGAGATGTCTGCATCGCAAGCAGACTACGAGAGCAGACTTTCAGCCTGGTATATAATAATCCCTTTCTCCCCCTTTCTGATTGGGAGTTTGATTACAAGGTGGCGGAATGGTGAAGGCAGGAGCTCCAATGACCTGAACCACTTCTGCATCCATCTGACCCAAATGCATGCAAGAGATAAGGGTTGTTGGATGTTGTTTCCCTGATCCGGTTTGATAACACGGCGCGTTTCCTCGGCTGATAAACGGCCCTGGGGTTCTGACGATACCTGACTGGGGAGGTTTAGCTGAAGGGTAGAGGCAGGGTGTTTGTGTGAACATACAGATGGTTGAGTGTTGGGTACCTCCTTTAAATGGTTGGTGGGGAGTTGTCAGGACATTGGAATACCGGTTCTTCTGTTTTGTATATTTTAATTTTTTTGAGTCTGATTCATACGGAGTAGGTGAGCACATTAAGCATGTGGGTGTCTCGATGTATTCTGCAAACCATCTTTTATGTATTTTTTTTATGCAACACACTACATTTAACCAAGGGCATCAATTCTGCTTCAGAGGAATTCAATTATTGCATTCAGCTTGACTGTTAGACGCTATCGCTGTGTCACTCCCACCTTAATCCATACGATCGGTCTGATTAGATCGACTGATCCAACGAATATTGATCCTTTGTTTAATGATCATCTGAGACTCTTGTCTCTCTGTCTGTCTTCTGACCGTCTGCCTCTCGTCTCTGTGTCTCACATATTCATTTTCCTGTTCTGCTATTCCAGCAGACTAATTGCTTACTGGCCAGCCTGTCTTGCGGTAGACATTGGGCAACGAGGCGCTAGTGGAGACATAAAACAACCGCAGTGAGACGCGCAACTAACAACAGAACACGAGTAGACCGTGACTGTTTACCCCCTGTCGACCGCAACACCGTACCGTTGTATTTCCTAAATGTCTTCCCGCCTCCTTCAGGACATGCTAAATCACCAGGAGTAAACCTCACCGCCCACTTTACCGCTCGGCGTTCCCTGAACACGCCACGCCACATACCGCGCGCTTGTGTAGACCTGCCAACTCGGGGAGTGAGAGGCTTCGGTGGAGAAGTGGAGTTGTGCCACGTCCAGGCACCGATCCGTCAGTCAACACGACAGGGACCTCCGCTCCTTCTTAGGGTTCTGCATCAGCGCGGGGGGCGGAGGGCGGCGGTCAAATTGACTTGCATGAGACGCGAGCGAAACGAAAAACAGAAACGTTGCCACGCCGACGCAAACCTCGTCGAGAACAGCGGTGACACGGCCGTCTCCTGGCATGCCATACCTGTCCGTCAAGACGCATCGAAACGCGGCGAGCTGTCAGCGCTGTCGCGGGGAGCGAGAGCGGTAAGACCTACCCCGCCCCCCCCTCTCCCGTTGGAGAGCCACGTGTTGATCAGATGCGTGGGGAAGGAAAGCCACGCGTCTAGGCAGAACGCTGAGGCGTTCACGGTGAATTCAAACTCTTGGAGGCAATGAATCCGTTTTGATTAAAAGGAGAAAAATGGAGCGAACACGCGCACACACATGGTTTTCTAATGTGCCTGGAAGCCCTAATGATCATGATGATGGAGTTAAATGACCAGCTGATGGTAACATGCCACTGCATCCAGTCATTGGTGGCCCTGGCTTTATTGACTGAAATGGCTTCAGTTATAGCAGCCATTAGTAATGGAGTACCGCACATTCACATTGAATGAGAGGCAACCTTGTGGTCGTTTTGGAGAGTATTCTTGATCCTCCCCTGGCCCACTTTTTTTTTGGTTATGTACTTATAAGATATGCTTTCCCCTCCTGCCTCTCATTTATTCTTACAGACTAGGTTTATTATTACTACATTATACTGAAATATGTTTGGTTAGTGTACTGTCGAATAGGGTTTGTACTGTTCTTTTCATTTCAAGGTTAAGCCTGTACATTGAGTTGTCTCTCATCATGAACAACTTTTCAGATTTATTTGCTCGCAGCAATATCTCTGATAAGAGGCTATATTTCTTTTTGACCTCATAGTTTATCACTGTGAATTCAATAACTGCCGTCGGTTTGACAAGACAAATGGCACCCCTGAACATGCGATATTGCAAATCTAGAGCTGGCTTCATTGGGAAAATGGCTCAGAATATGTGGGTCAGGTGCATGGTCCGAGATGGAATGGTAATGAGGCCGTCGATGGAAGACGGGAGATGAAGAGGAAGAAGAGGTGTTATCTTGGAGAACGCACTACACTAACGGGTCAGAAAAGAACTGACCTCGGGATACCTGCGGTGGTCATCAACGCGCCTCGTTCCTGGAGAACGTGATTTAATAGACCAACAGAAGCTGATGTTTTCCAGAGTCGTTTCTTGTGTTTGTGTTGGAGTGCAGAGCTGTTTGTGTACACGTACCCCTGATGATCTGTAATCACACATTTCACCAAATGTTTCCCGTGCCTTGATTGTGTGCGGGGGTGACCTCGTCTCCCATCGTAACCATGGCTACGATAAGCGGCGTATAAGGCGGTGTAGGCACGCATGAATGGATGGACAGAAGTATTATGTGGGTAGACGCACGCATGGACGGCTTTAATACACGTAATAAAGCGAGAATGGCTGTAAAATCCTCCTTGAATCACCATGTAAATGACCAAATTCTGACATCAGGGATTTCTTTATGGCATAGTAGTTCGACCTTGGAATGTCATTGTGAGAATGTTTCATTCCTTGATACAATATAACAATAACAAGTACATTTATTTATTAATATAAAGTCATGTATGGACGTATATACAGTATATGAATCCATGAGAGTATATCGACGTGTATGAAAGGATGCATTAGTGTGTGGCGTCAGGTTTCAGTGCAGTAACCCTCACATTCCGACTCAGGCGAAGATTCAATTAGAAGAGATATGTTCTCCGTCGTCTGTGTGGTCTGATGTGTCTGGCAGAAAGGAAAGCGATTCCCCCACTTCTTTTTGTCCTGACGGGGTGTTTTTAGACGGGAGCAGCTGACAGAGAGAGGGACTTGCAGCCTGCTGTCACATGAATTGCTCCGGGCTAAGGTCCATTGTATCGGAGGAAGCAGAAGCTGTCGTGGATTTCATTGACTTTAAAGATAGCCTTGTGGAGATGTTTCATCGCCACGAGAGGTTTCACTTCTTTATTTCTTAATATTTCTGAAGAGAGACGTTCACACTGTAACAATGGCAACAGATACCAGAACGATAACATGTGTAGTATAGCCTGCTGGTTAACTATTGGAGGGTGGGGCGGGGTTAGGGGGATGTTTGGCTTAATCAGGTTAACCAGATGAGTCTTAAATTGTTTCATGATCATTATTAACAGAAAGCGCCGCCGTGCCTACCAGCGTGTGTTATCAACAGTCAGTCTTGCCACAATTTGTGAGATTTGTGATATTTACGGTGAAATCATTTCGAGAAAACTACTGCCCTGATTTTTCCAAACAATCAAGTAAACAAGAAAAACTAAAAAGCGATGAAAACCCCCCTCGAAAAGAACCCGTGTGCTAATCAATTGAAATTAGCAATAAGGAAGAGCGAACAAAAGCCATGCAAAGCAGATGCAATTTTATGTGTGACTTGGGGGGGGCTGTGTAGCTCTCAGCGTGGCTCCGGCTCTAATCAGGGGCCCAGCATATGGCTGATGGCCCGCAGCCCTGGTGTTTCTCTGGTGCGCATACAACTAAGAAAATAAGGTGTTATGGTTTGGTGGGTGTTTCCAACACGCCTACCTGATGGGACACAGACAGAAGTCTCCCTTCCCTGGAGCAGGTAAGGGAGTGAAACCAGTATGACCATGGGGGTTTATTCAAGGGCACTGTTGGGTACAATGTTGTGCTTTGAAATTCTTCTGTATAATTAAATTAAAAGGTACTTTGAGCTTGAGTGACGTTTAACTGTGTGTGTTGCATTTTACTGCTGGTTGTCGGCGATCCGTTCTGAAACATGCCCTGACTGCAGACTTCTGACTTGACAGTGTTTTAAATCGGCTTTGACGAACCGTGATAATGAAACGTGTGCAAAATGTCATTCAAGCTTTTCCCATTTGGAGCAATAAGGTTAGCTACTGCAATGAGCGTATCAATAGTTCATTTTAAAGCCGTTGCTCAAAAACGTATCTTCATAAGGGCTGGATAGCGAGTAGAGTTGTTACGTTTTTTTATAGTAGCGTATAATAAAGTATTTGACTTGGTTTAGGAAAAACGCATATATTGTCTTTTCTGTTACATCATTTGGATTTTCATAATCAAATTTTGAGTAAGTTATGCAACAGAAAGGAAAGACAGATTTAGCCACGTTTGTGTTAGGAACATGGATGCCTTTTAGAGTGCCAGTACACAATATAAGTGTACCATATAACTATACATATTAGGCGCTCTGAAGGAAACATATTATTATCCCTAAATGGATTGATGGTGTTGATATGCTGACTCCACGCTGTTAATGGAGCCTCAGAGAGTAATCTATTTTTAGGAAATGTTCACAATTCATTCGCTTGATTGACAGTGCACCCATTTGGAAATCGCATTTAGACAAACACACAAACGCCCTGGCGCCTTTTGTTTCTCTATTTCCGACCGTTTCAATATTCGAACCCTTTCCCTGATCCGATCCTCCCTTCCCCCCTCTCTTTCCCCTTCCCCTGATTCCATCCACAGTAACAGACTTTTAATAGGAATAAGTAATATTTTTCACATCAAAAATGCATTATGGATACACAGTTTGAGCTTACCAATTCACGCCCGGGGCAAAGTATAATGGAACCATGAACTCAAAGTTTCACAGCCGTAAGTATATAGAATATTCCTCCAACAAGTGCCGGATATAAAGGCAGTATTTTCCGGCCAAAGAAATGGGTATGAAAAAATTGTAGGGAACATTATGGTATGTTAAAAAAAGGTCAATATCCAGGTGCTGTTCTGTTTCCTAAGAAAGAGGCTGTCCATGAATAATTAGTTCAGTCTGAGCTTAGTTGCTAAGAGGCTTAGGAGGCTATGAGCTCCAGTGTAAGCCGGCTTAGGGGGGTAAGTCTTGTAGACCAACTACTGGCATGTTCTCTTGTGCCTACCACTCTACCACGTACCACCAGTGTGTTGATACATCTCTAGTTTGTACAGTTTGTCGTCTGTCCGTTGATTGATTTATGGTAAATGGTAAATGGTCTGCATTTATATAGCGCTTTAACTGTAACCAGTGGCCACCCAAAGCGCTTTACAATATTGCCACACAATCACCCATTCATACACGCATTCATACACCGACGGCGGAGTCAGCCATGCAAAGGCGACAGCCAGCTCATCGGGAGCAGTTAGGGTGAGGTGCCTTGCTCAGGGACACCTCGACACTCGGCGGAGGAGGAGCCGGGGATCGAACTAGCAACCTTGCGGTTACCAGCCAACCCGCTCTACCTCCTGAGCTAGTGCCGCCGATTTATGCTTTATTATATTATTGGGTTCTGCTTTGCCGTCAGCCGTGGCGTCCAAACTAATTATCATGGCGATGAGCAACTGACTCTGCTTTCTTCTGATATTTGAGATGCTGCCACGACTTAACATTAGCTTGTTAGCATGGATCAGTCTTGACCTTGATTCAAATCACCTGGGGGAAAGAGACCATTTAGAAACCGGAAGGATATTTCCCCCAAAAAAGTCTTTGTTTTTGGGGAATCACAGGTCTCCCATAAGAGCATCTTTCCTATGATATTTTCCTACAATAAACAAGTGACATTTTTTGTCCGGCTTCCCCTGCCAATTGTGATGAAACTGTCAGATGTCCTGCAGTACTCCCTGTGGCTCTTGCACAGACATGATTAGCTCTCACCTCTGACCAATGGGCTCCATTCAACGGCTGTGTCTCCTGATACAGCAGATCTCTGCGCTCATGCTGGCACACGGGAGGGGGAACCTTGTTTTTGTCTCTAAATCAACATAGCCCCTGTGCAACTGGGCTTCACATGAGGGAGGAGGGCTGGGGACTCACTGGCACAAGTCATTCCTCCTTATTTGGTTTTGTCCTTTGTCCCCGGCATAGCGATCTGTGTCCAATGGTGGCCGTGACTTTCACCCAGAAGAGAATAATACTTATTGATATGGTGTCAATAAAGGGGCCTGTGCACTCATTGATCACGTTTAATGACCGTTTTACTCTTTAACCAACACTGTGGAAAGGCTTGTTTTTACGGCGGTTACCTAAGAAGAGGAACAAGGCTAATAAAATATTCTTCCTGCAGGAGATGCAGAATTAGGACTTTAACGCCATCAGAGCCAATGGTGCATAGCGCGCCTTGCACTGGAGGCAAGTGCCAGCAAATGTTCCTGCTTGTAATTTAGCCAGAGAGATTTCTCCATCCACCATTTCCCCGTGAGATCTTTTTATAGAACGGCGATAAAGTCTCCATCTGTCCTGATGGTGCTGAAAATAGTTAGAATAGTTATAAACTGCATAAACGAGAGAAGAAAAATATAAAGACGCCCCCGTTTTTTTAATGACCGACGCAGATGAGATGTGTGGAGGAAATATGTTTTCAATTCAGTGTAATTAAAAATGTTTTGCTTCTCTCTGCGGCGGTTTAGGTTTGTTAACCACCCGTGATGGACAGAGAACCCCTTGGCAATGCGTCTACAGATGGCGAAGGTTATTTATTGTACACAATAATGCGCGAGATGTAAAGTAGCTAGCTAAACATCCATTAGCATTTATCCCCCACTGGCTACCAATATCTGTTCTTAAAGATCACACCCAGGCTGAAAGAAAATGTAATTCCTTTGGCAAGGGCACCTGTTTTTCTGCCGAGG
The DNA here is from genome assembly GCA_900291075.1 of Melanogrammus aeglefinus. Classification (NCBI taxonomy): domain Eukaryota; kingdom Metazoa; phylum Chordata; class Actinopteri; order Gadiformes; family Gadidae; genus Melanogrammus; species Melanogrammus aeglefinus. Next base: position 26,064 of record OLKM01002707.1, on the reverse strand, counting down.
GCCTGAGGGGGCCGCACCTAGTGGACGCTGGTGGTAATGGAACCAGGTAGTTGAATGACCCAGGACTCAAATTGCATATTGCACGGTTTCGCTGCCTCTCCACCCCCCTGCCTCTCTTAGCAAATCCAATTAGCTGAATGTGCAGCTATTTATGTCTGTCAACTTAATTTTAAGGCTATGCCTTAGCACAATGTCTCATTGTGTTGTGAGAGGAACGACAAAAGCCATCGGTGGAAGTGTATCTCACGCAACAATGAACATAGTGCTGAGTAGGAAGGGCAGGGTGAGTTCAAAGTGACTTCTGTATGCATCTCACCATGGAATGTTTTGCCCTAAAAATAACTCTGTCTGACAAGCATACCTTAAGTAACCCGAGTTCCTCAAGGAAAGAACGTCTTTAGCTGAATTCCATGTAGCACAAAGCAGGACTGCTTACTGTTGGTACAGTAAGCTGACAATATCCTCCGAAAGCCTTTTTGGCGAGCTCCGACGAAAATCCCCCCTTTCCGAAACAACAAAAACTGCTGCAGCTTTTGCATTGTGTCGCTGACTAAGAATCAACATGCATGTCTGCTTAGCAACATGAGGGATGTCGCTTAGTAACCATTTATGGTTATGCGCTGTATAACTTAACCACCAGTTATGAACAACTCAGCCATCATGTCGGATATTTCGTTGAATCTGGATTTACGTTAACTACTGCATGTAGTTGTGCTGCTGGTGGGCTTCAGCATGTATCATCCCGACCTATTGACTTCCCCAGGGAACATGCAGCAGTGCTTTAAGAGATGACAAATTTCACTAATTGTTGTCCCCATGGCGTTTTGGCAGTGTGCGTTTTGATTTCTATTTATTTGAAGCTTTAAACTCTGATGTAACCCTGAAGTATCGTACAGCTCACCACAGCCTTGGGCAGGAGGTAACACTGCATCCATTATCATGCACATGTTCTCGAGGATGGCAAGTTGTGAATTAGTATGCAGAGAGCTTCCATAGCTTACCGACAGTGGCCTCGTAATTAAGTAAAATAGAGACTGATTTGGGTTTTTGTCTTGTAATAAATTGTGGCTCTCACAACACACAAGAATGGAGATTAATAATAATTGTTGTGTCTTCCCGGGATGTGTTTAGTTTAATTCAGTATTTTATATGAGACCGACAACTAGTTAGTAATAGATAAATTCTCCAGCCAATATTTTTTATTGGGTATAAGTACATTGTTATTTATTTGTAGTCAACCCCAGACATTTCATTAGATAATTAAACCTTTATAAGCTTAGAAAATGAAAGCAAATACTGGCAACAATTTTGACAAACTGCCAATGTTTTTCTGGTGGCTGCTCCAAAAAGCTCACTCATTAAAATATCTGCGATAACGGGTACAATATTCTCCATGGTAAAATACCCCATAGAGCGAGACAGAACAGAGTCGTTCATGGATCATTTTCAATGACAATTCATAATACCAACAATACTTATAATTCACAAACTCATAACGGCGCGTAATTAAACGACACCGTGGGAAAACCGAAACGAAAGGTCACCGCTTTATTTATTAGGCTGTGGTTCGAGAGAGCGACGTCGTTGTGTCACTGTGTCCCTTGTCTGCAACGACTTCCCACTAATGACTCGGCCCACTAATGTATTCATCACCCGGCTGTTGCCCAGAACATGGTAGTACCCGGCAGGGAGGCATCCGTCACGCTGTGCTCCTCTACACATTTCCTCCATGCCCGCGGTAGGCGTTCAACACCACAACCGCACACGACTTCCTCCACAACACCCAGGCACGCACGCGGTCCTGAGATCTCCATCGTCGGGCCCCGGAGAGGCTGTTGAGCCAATCCCCCATCAAGAGAAACAGATCGGTATTTCCAGCGATAATGACGAATCAACCCACTGCCAGCAGGCAGGGAAAAAAGGGAATCTTCATGTATTTCGGTGTGGAATCGACTAGCTTCTTGATTGGCATTAGCATTGGAATTGTCATGGGACTCTGAGGATTTGCAGATTCAGGGAGAGAGTGCTCAGCGGCAGTTCAGTGAAGGGTGGAAGTATCGTGTAGCAGCAGAAGTGATCCAGTCCCACCCCCTGGTGTCTCTCGTCAGCCAGACAACTGATTCCTGCCAGAGCTTTGTACCGGCGGCGGCTGTGGATCTCGTTAGAGGTGTGATTGAAACAGGGCAAGGCAGGGCCGCTGTGTTTGGCAGATGGATGGAGCAGTAAGATTAGCTACAGGTACTACTGAGACATGCTGACTCCGCACATGCGACTTCTGTAATGACTTTAGGGCGGTGGGAATCGCAGTTTAGCTAATGCAGCGAGAGAGTATTTTAACTGGCAATGTGTGGCTAATTGGCGATGGAAGTTGACACATTTTCAGTTGATGCAAACTATAATTTAGCTAAACAAACATTTCAAATTAGTGGTTGCCAACACTAAAATAAGATTTGCACAAAAAAACCTTGTCTCATTGATGTAGATTAACACTAATGCCTTCTGGCTGTCAACACACCAGCAGGGATAGACGTGTTGGATATTGTCTTTGGATGTTGTCAGACAGACAGGATGAATACCTAAACCTATACATATACTGTAGATGCATAGAGTTAATGGATGCATGTGTGATGGCACAAATTCATTATAAGACGTCTTGGAATGGTTTCATCCTGGGCTGAGGGATTGAATTAGGGCATGGCTGTCACCACCACCTCCATTAAAACATGATCCACCATGCAGGCCAGTTTCAGGGCTGGGAGATGTTGAATCTCTAAAGGGGGGACATCTGAGAGGAGAGTATCTCCATCTGTCAGGAGAACGGTTTGCCTTTCAACCCTGCCCTCTGTGCCCTGTGTGATCTGCGGCCACCGGTTGTGTAACGGATTCAGTAAAGTGGATTATGTAGGAATTGTACTACAGTCCGACCACTAAACCACCATTATGCCCTCCTGTTAGGAATTCATCAGATCTACAATGGTGGAAGAATGAAGAGCCGTATTCTTCTGAGGCAGAAGAATACGGCTGAAGCAGGCCGCTTCCATCTGAAGCAGGCTGCTTCAGATGCACAGAACTGGGTCTTTATCCGTATTATTAGACTAAATGCAATCCCATGAACATTGCGTAACTTGCATTACCGAGGGGGAATGGTTTCTTTGACCAGAAATATATATTTAGTACCTTCAAGTCAGTGAGAGAGGGTGAGAGAAAAAAGGAGAGAGAGAGTGGAAAAAAAGAGAGAGGGGAGAGAGAGCGCGAGAGAGGCCATTGTGGAACAGTATTCCCTAATGCAGACCAATTTAAGGCTCGCTCCCAACGGCCGATTGAAATGTCTTTGAAATTGAGATTCAGATTGATTATCTTTAAGTTGCTTAAAAAGGACGGCGCTGCCTCACTCTAACCTCTCTGCCTCGCCAGTCTCCCCCCCCCGTCCACCTCCTCTTGTATTTAGATGAGGAACGCTCTCTCGCTCTCTCTCTTTCTCTCTCTCTTTTTCACTTTCTCTCTTTCTCGCCCTCTCCTCCTTTATAGCCCTCTCTCTCATTCCCTTGCTCTCTCTTAATCCAGGAATAATGATCACGACCTCGTTTTGCCTTTTTTTTCCCCTCTCTGTTCTTTCCTCCACTTCCCTTCGCCCTGCTGACATTAGCCAAGGTTTTCACTCTTCTTGTCTGTTCCCACGTCTTTTAGTGACAGTGTGTCACCTAATTGCGCTCCCGGTGGGCTCCCTGCTGGCTTTACCCGGCTGGAAGATTCCCTGAAAGGATTCTCTCTCTGTGCTCCAGGGGCCATCGTTCACGGGGCCTCTGGAGACGGATTCTGTCCTGAGGTCGCGGTGCGCTAGCTGCACTGCCGCGCTCGTTAGCATCCCAGCACTAGGCAGAACGGGACTTTTACAGTAAAACCATTTGGATTTTTACCTTGTTCAAATGTGTTAATTTAACACAATTGTATTGTAATATCTAGTTATGCATATCTCTGTGGGCTACTATATTTAATCACAAATTAATTAAGATTAAATCATAAACATTCAGGTGTATGTTGTTTATCTGTCGTATATTTCATTAAAATTGTGCATTCAACTCTCTTCAGTAATCATCTCGCATACTAAAGCGGGTCTATACATTTTATAAAACATTTTCAGATTATCCTATTATGTGCAGAATATAAAGCTTTGCTCATTACCTTACAAGGCACCAAGGGAGGGCTTACAGAGATGTAGTGCGGTATGAGGAATGTCTTTACTTGCTTTATTCTCCCACTGGCTGCTAACATCTGGCCAGGGACTGCTCCAGCTGACTGATGTTCAGTGGGAAACCAGTAATCAACAGGACGCCAACTACTCCTTCAGCAGTCGAAGCCTCTCCTTACCCGAGCACAGCCTCTCTTAAAGACGAGCCTGCTTGTCCTGCACTGATCACTTTAAGTAACCTACATGATGGGATTGAATGGACTGCACATGCACAATATTGCAGTAACATTCAGTAACAATATTGCCCAACATTCACCCATTCATATACACATTCACACAACGGTGGCCATGCAAGGTGACAGCCAGCTCGTCGGGAGCAGTCAGGGTGAGGTGTCTTGCTCAGGGACACCTCACCACTCAGCTAGGAGGAGCCGGGAGTCCAACTTTCCTGGTACCAGCCAACCCGCTCTACCTCCTGAGCCACATAACGCCTAGATGAAGAAAAATAACAACAATATGATACGGTGTAGTCGATTATCCCGTTGAAAAGGGGTATCTTCCCCCCCCCCCCCCACACCTTTTGTTATTTACCGTTGTCTCCCAGCGTTAGAGCGCCCCAGGGGATAATACTTGTCTATAATTGCAGTATAGGCAACACGTCAACCAGCAGGCCACAGAACAACAGTTCTGTGTTGCGTTTAGTTAATTGTATGATTTATTTTATGTTAGCCTTTGTTTTATTTTTATTTTACTTTGTTTATTTTATTTTATGTTATGTTATGTTATGTTATGTTATTTTACTCTAACTCTGTAGTACTTTACTTTACTTTACTTTACCACCTTTGTATTGAAACTGTTGCACAGTAATTTTCCTCGGGATAAATAAAGAGTCTTGAATCTTAACAGCAGTGAGGAGGCTGGCGTGTGGACGGATAGCGATGGACGCTGCTCTTTGTGTGTGTACTGCATCACAGCAGGCCATGGCCTCCACGCTGCTCCCCCTGCTCCCTGTATAGCAGGCCTACGTCATTGACAGTAACCCTCTCCCTCTTAGTGCTCCGATGCCTCGTGGTAATCATTCTTTAATGGACCACAGAATGTGGGCTCAGGTTACGTCTCATCTCTCGGCCGTCCAATGCCATTTCCATGGAACTATTATGTAGCACGGATAACAAGGCCGTGCGATCGGCTATGTATCCTCGGCGTAAAATTGTTTTCGGGGGGTACTTGCGGCTCCGAACTAACACGATTAATAAGCGATATCGCTGCAGAATGGAACATGGTAACTGTCCGTCTATTATCTGGGTCTGTCGCTGGGTCTTTGAGACACGCCGTGATGGCCAGGCGGACGAAGGGACCGCTCCCGAGGATTTAACCCAGAGACGGGCCCGCGGGACAGCTGCCGATGGCAGCAGAACACAGGCCCGCTTCCATGGGAGGTTTGTTTAAATGGGCTCATTTAAATTCCGTCTCTGTCAGTCGGCGCATCTGTTGGAATTACAGAGGGACTTTCATTTCCGTGTACAAGGGGTTTCAAAGACGGGGCTTTCCTTGATTCAAGGTGTTGGCAGCTGCATGGGGAAACACAAGAAAACAGAAGGTGCATCATCACATGCACAAGTATAACATCAAAAACACACATATCACACACATGTACATCACACTTGCACACACATGTAAGCATCACATACTACACATGTATACATCACATGCGCGCGCACACACACACACACACACACACACACACACACACACACACACACACACACACACACACACACACACACACACACACACACACACACACACACACACACACACACACACACACACACACACACACACACACACACAGCTGATCTCCTAATGCAGTCTGACAAATCCATGATGTTGGCGCTCAGTTATTTTTGCACATGGAGACAGCCTGCATTGACACAGAAAAAATATGGGTTTCTCTATCTGCTAAAAAACTTTGGGTTCTAAAACTTGTGTGCCGTGGGGTGCCAAGATAGTTCCGAAATAATTGAATTAATTTTTTAATTTGCCTTTATCCAAATATCTTAATGAATTCCGAATGGAAATCTTACGCTTTCTACACTATCCTTACACTATCTCCATTATATACACATTTATCTATCTCTGTCTCAATCTGTCTGTCTCTGTCTGTCCGTCTCTGTGTCTCTTGTTGGTCTCTCTCTCTCTGTCTTGCAGTCTCTGTGGGTCTCGGTCCATCTGTCTGTCTCCATACGTCCGTCCGTCCATGGGTCCATGATTCATCAGACTCACTGCGGCCGCAACAATCCGAGGAAGCATGAGGTATAGAGAGAATAGCGTGAACGTCTGTGCCCTCCATTAGCCGCCCAGGAGAAAAACACGAAGGCTGCGGTTGGGCAACCCTCGCATGTGATGCAACGCGCAGCCCGGATAAAAGCAGCAGCAGCAGCAGCGGCAACGCCAGTAAAGGAAGAAATTGACTGTCTTCCGATGCTAGGATCATTTATCTTAGGAGGGGGTGTCTGCGCCGATCACACGTAATATATATCAGGCCGATGATGCGCTGTCAGGCTCAGCTTAGCTACGGCCAAACAACTGCAGTGCTCCTTTTTGTTGTCACTGTAAATTCAATCTGCCTCCAGCGACTCCTGGTATTCAGGCTCACTTTCCCTTTGTACTTTCAACGCTCATCTCTCTCTCTCTCGCCCTCCCTCTCTCTCTCTCCTGCACTCATCCTCTCTCTGCTCCGTCTCTCTCTCTCTTCCTTCTCTCTGTAGCTCTTCCTCTCTATCTCTGTTTGTCTCTCTCCCTCTCTCTCCTCCACTATACCTCTCTCTCTCTCTCTCTCTCTCTCTCTCTCTCTCTCTCTCTCTCTCTCTCTCTCTCTCTCTCTCTCTCTCTCTCTCTCTCTCTCTCTCTCTCTCTCTCTCTCTCTCTCTCTCTCTCTCTCTCTCTCTCTCTCTCTCTCTCTCTCTCTCTGATCTCCCTCCCCATCTCTCCCCTCCCCTGGGCTTTCTCTCTCTCCCCTGGGCTCTCTCTCTCCTTAGCCAGTGTTGCCTTGTGATCAAGCCCACCACTCATTTTGTTTAGGTGACTGTCCCCCCCCCCCCACTCCCCACTCCCAATAAACTACCAATTCTATTAGCGACGCGCTAACAACCTGCTAATTAAATCAGCTGACCTTTTCCCATGCTTTTGGGCTGACGGAAACTTAAGAAGGAAAGAAGGGAAACTTGAAAGTACTAAACCACCCGTTGGCTTTTCTGGGTCAAGTGCAAATTGAAATACAGCGTTACTAGTCACGGGATGCGCCGGCAACCGTTTCTATGGTAACTGCGATGGAGGCTGTATTTAGTTGCCGTTGTTTCGCCCGCTCTCTGTTTTCAACAAGGGGAGCGTGAGGACCAGTCCCGGGGGCGACGTAGCAGGAAGATGTGGGCCAATGACGTAGCTGGCGTTGCTCGACGCAGCCGCTCATCAAACGGGAGTCTCCCGGCTTCAGGGAGGCGAGATCATGTCAGAGAATTCCCATTCCCTTGTTCGAAAAAAAATTATTCATGCCGACAACTGGCATGGCAGCTTTCCGGATCAAAAATGCAACGAAACCCCAATCAAAAATGGAGCAGACATCTTGTCTTCCTGTCTGTAGACACTACTACTACATATAGTGTCTGGATGAAAGCCCCAGTCTACAGCACTGTTCTCTCGCTTGCCTGAACTGTTGTGTTCCAATAAGTAGTTTCCCCTTTATGTAATACTCTCTCAATGTCTGCCTGGGAAAGAGCCTTGTTTTACTGTTGTCTGCCTGCTAGTACACATTACCACGTTCCACCAGTCAGACCTTAGATTAACTGATAAAGTCTGATGGCAGATCAGTTTAATTCTGGGGGGTTTCAGATTTGTTTCTTCCAATCGTGGTACTGGTAACCAGTGGTGAACTAGTGGAACCGCAAGAAACGCGATGTGGACTAGCTAAGGCTGCAGAATAAGTACAAAGTGTATTTGTTAATCATATTTAATGTGCTTAAGGTCAGAAAGAATATAGCGATGTATTTGTTTTCCAAGCCACGTGCATGCACAAATATAGAATGTCTGTTCCCATAACTTCATAACCATATCAGTATTTGGTGGATCACAAAAGCTGCCTTCCTGCTGCATCTGAAATATTTCATGCTCCTTTTATTCTATAGCCGTAGCCTTCATTCCTCCTTCTAAAGAAATTAAGTGACAGCAGCAGCCTATACTTCACAAAGCCAAGGTTTTTTCTGCCTGCTGCTTTGTTTCTAGACGACCAGGTACAATATGCTCACAACTGATGCCACAAACTTTGATATATCCCCGGAAGGTAATAAGTGCTCAGCAGTCCGATGCTAACAGCTTGTTTTTATTGCATCCCGTAGCAGTGAAATGCATCTTAAAACATGGGGAATTAATGGTTTCACTCCTCAAATGTTATGCCGCAAAACTTGCAATAAGAAAGTTCTGCGTGAATAATGTGAAACCATGTGCTGGCTGAGAACGCGATGCAAAGGAAATGAGCCAAAATGAGAGAACAGCTCTATTTTTCCTGGAATGAAATCATGTAGAAGGGCAAAGAGCATAAGTGATATAGAGGATCTACAAGTACACATACAGATGCCATTCTGTTCTAAAAAATACGCCCACATCTTAAGATGTTTTTTTGGAATGTCTTTGTTTCGTAAAAAAACAGAAAGGATTACACAAAAAATCCTCTCGCTAAGGAAAGCGATGATGAAACTAAGATGAGCTTTTGGGCAATGTTTGAGTGTGCAGCATTGTTTCCCTCTGTGGACAATAGATGTGTTTGTGGACAAAGTGCGCTCTGTATTGGGCATACAGTGAAAGCCTCTTGGCTGCGGGGGTGCCATGTATTGGTGAACGCTATTTAACTTCTGTGAAAAGGTGAAATCCCAGCACGTAAAGGCCTTCTAATAATAGGATGGCTGAACTATTCAACCGCGTCAAATTGTGTACACAAACAAAGTACCACATAGGTACGTACGCACACATGCGCACGACACATGCCCGCACACAGACCTAGATAAATCTCAAGTTTAAGGAGGGATGCTTAGCAATGCAGCAACACAACAGTATGTCATTTTCCCCCAATATATATATTCTACACAACTACACAATGAGTTTGTGGAAAAATTGACAGCCAAACAATGCCAGTATTTAACTGGTGCTTGCCGTTTTGAAGGAAGGAATCTGCATACATTCACAGCCCCCTTCTCTGAACATATAGGATGCTTGATGTCAATGCCTCCATGAGCGTTCTCCTGTTTAGAATTGCTAATTTGCACTGTTGGCTGGCCGCGTTTGGTTCCACGCAGCAGTCCATCTTTCTATGGCTGCTTCATGTCTCATGTATCACCCGCTCGTAAACACTTACAAATCGCACATTTTGCCCGAGAGGACCTATTGACCGTATATTTCATAATATCGACTTTGAAAAATGTTTTGCCATTTGTTTTGGCTTCAATTCTTAGTGTGTGTGTGTGTGTGTGTGTGTGCATGCATGTGTGTGTGTGTACGCATGCGTGTGTGTGTGTGTGTGTGTGATGTGTGTGTGTGTTGTGTGTGGGTGTGTGTGTGTGTGTGCACATGCCTGTGTGTGTGTGTGTGTGTGTGTGTGTGTGTGTGTGTGTGTGTGTGTGTGTGTGTGTGTGTGTGTGTGTGTGTGTGTGTGTGTGTGTGTGTGTGTGTGTGTGTGTGTGTGTGTGTGTGTGTGTGCGCGCACCTCGCCTCCACACATCGAGTTTAGCGGGCTGAGTTGCGAGGTGCATGTAGATAATGGATGGCGGTTGATTTATAATGAGTGTATAGGGGAGTAATCTACTTCTGAGGGGCTGGCGACGGGGGGGCTTGGGGCGGGAGAGAGAGTGCCAGGCGCCACGCCGAGGCCATCCATCAGACCGCAGGCCCCGCCAACGGTCCAATTCCGTGTTGGCCCCTCGGAAAGTCCTCGCGGATATTTATGTTGATTGTCTGCAGTCTCTCGTCGCTCCCCCCCCCTCCTGTCCAATCCCTCGTCTGCCGGGTCATTAATTAAGGGCAGCTCGACACTGCCGACGCCAGGTCTGGTTAAATACAAACTCATATCTCCCAGCTGGGCTGTTTCAACCGGTGTCTGTGATGACGATGCGATGAAGGGCTGATTATGGTCCCACGTTCACTCAACGCAAGGGGGTTACGGATCCCTTACGTCCTTGTGGACCCTCCTTGTGTCCAACGCAAGGGCCTGACGTGAGCCTCCCAAAAATTGTAAACTACCGTCGAGGCGACGCAGCAGCAAGGGCTGTGATTGGTCCGTTCACTACAACCCTTCAGAGTGCCAGAGACACTCACACTAGGACCCGAGCTCATTTGCATACTAAAGAGTTGGATGACGTAGTCCTTGCGCGACCCTTCTTTCTTTAAAGGTCCATGCCCTTCTTTCCCACAACAATCATTTTAAACAATGGCGGCAAGCGGTTCATGAGTGGGTTTAGGTTGGTGCGATAGTAAAGTCGAGTGTTTACTTGAAAGTTGGGCCGACGACAGCATTCACGTCAGGGGGGTAGAGGCCGACAGTGCAACAAGGAGGACTCTAGGTTGACGCCGTTCGCCAGGGAAACCTAATCTATTTTAATGTTTTCTACTGCGGTGACACTCAACGGTTTCCACTGATTTGTAAGGAGCCCTTCCATGGCCGCGAGGTGTGTGGGTGTGTACGAATGTGTGAGTGTGTGCTCACAATGGAGAGCTCTTTGGTTGAAGGCGGTTTCAAAATGAAAGGCCTAAATCATGGCATTCCCCCCCCCCCCCCCCCCCAACGCAAGGACCCCTTTCTCCAGGCGTTAGCTGTTAGCTCGGGCATCAGCGGAGTGCTCTGTTATTCTCGGTTCCCCTCGGCCAATCGACACGCAGGAATCCCTCTGTGAGGGAACTTGCTTGGGCTTGAAGTGGCGCTGGAATTCGCTCTGACACTCGCCCTAAAATAATGAGACGTTTTGATCATTTTACTTACATGCCGCAGGAGTTATTATGTTTTCTCTTGATTATTGTGAAAGCTGGCTGTCAGGATTGGCCAATGGTATTTGTATTGTGGCCATCTGCCAAGTCCATATTTTGTTATTAAAACAATATAGCCCAGCAGCATAGATTTAAGTAAGACTGGCAGGCACTGCAATATTATATGAATACAGCTCGACAAGACTGCATACAATTGAAATGCTATCTATGAGAGTTGACATGACTGAGGGGGGGAGGGGGAGAGATGTCATACTGTTTATTCCACCACATTTCATCCTGATAATATATTATAAGAAATGGCCCTCCCCCCACGCTCCCCAATATCGACGGAGAGGAAGCGGGGAGACGGTGATTAATCGGCAGCCTTCTCCTCGGCCTGGTAGGTGCAGCAGGACAGTCGGGGTGCTGTGTGTAGCCCTCAGGTCAAGCAATAAATCCATCACACAAAAACACACAGTACAGTCAAAAGCCCACTGTGTCTCAGCAGCCGGCCAGACCGGGATGTTTACCGCTTCCTGTGGAAGACACCACCGTAATCACCAGAAGAAGAGCAGAATTGATCACGCACTGAACCAGCGTTGAGACGCAAAGCGCGGTAAATGATCAGCCAGAGCAGCATAACAATAGACTGGGTACCCCCCGCCCATTCTGCCGGCGATTTTAATCCGCCCCGCAGAAGGGTCTGAGGAGCGCAATACATGTCTTTCAGCTTCTGATACTTTTTTGCGGGAGCCAATCACCAAGCTGGCTTATCCCCCTGGCGCGCAATTGGCTGGTTAAACACAATGACGACAGGGAAGCGACGGTAAGCTACCAATTGAGTAAAGAGTCCTCTGAACTATGCCCGTTGATCACGCCTCTTGTGCTGAAGAAAATGACAGCAGCCTCCCCAGACCAACGTGCAATCTACGATTGAGCTTGGTCTGGCAATAGACAGGCTAGCATAACACATGAATAACTCAGTTTATTTGTCATCGTCCAGGCATAGGGGGAGCAAATATGCTACCCTACCCCCACCATCCCCCTACGTTTTCTTTTTGCTGCTGCCTGGCAACCCTACCATTCTGCTCTCTCTGCCTGCCATACCACCTGTGGACCATGTGAGAAATCTAAACTAAAAGTCAGCTGTCACGTTTTACTCCTCCGTAGGGCTGCGTAGCGATGCTGGCAGGGAGAGGGAGTGCGTCGTGGAGCTCTGCCAGCCCTCACACTGCCTTTCCATCTCCCTAATGAGGACTTCCCCCTGTCTCCCGGAGGAACAGAGGGTGTCGCGGTACATCTCCCCCGGCCCCCTCCTGTCTCCTCGGGGGGCCCGGGGCTAGAACCTACGACCGGCTAGCGCTGTCGGAGGGTTGGCTTTAACGCAGCCGTCGGTGGATTGAACCCTCCTGTTTGTGGTCGGAAACTTTGAAGGCTTTTTGGCGAATCAATTGTTTAGTCGACTCAATAGTGCTAATTACGTTTGCAGATAAACAACGACTCTAATCACAACCCTTGGAGTTACATGCACTCGTGTGGACTTAATTAGGCGTGTTAATTATTTATGTAAATTATGCAGTTTTTTTTCGCTTAAGCCGCCAAACAAGTCTGATGAAATGGGCTCGATGTTTTGTTGTGACTCGGCTGTTTTTTTTTATGACCATTTGGAGCGTCGCCGACTGAAAAGTGCAACCGAAAGATTTGGTTTAGGAGGGGAAAGTAAAGCTATCGGTTAATGCTAATTCTTAGTGGAGACGGTATATCTACCAAAGGGACTCCTTTGACAGCTGGATAATACATCAGGCCTGTCTCGAAATATCTCTCTTTGTGAAATCATTTGCGGTTAAAGAGCGTTCCGGATCGTGTGATCTCCGCTCCGGCGGTGGGTTTTATGTAAATCTCACGGTGATCCCCTGCCGTGCTCTACTCTGCCCATGCTGACACTTGGAGGGGCATCGCCAGATGAAGAATAATTTGAATTGGACGCTGACCTCCGTCTGACCCACAGGAATGATAACAAAGGAGGGGACTCTATGAGTTAAGGGATGTATAGGTTTGACTCAATTAGTGTCCTGAGCTGTGGCTTCTCTTGCTTAGCAGCCATTAATTCGATTAACGGTAGCAAAACGTCCTCTCCTCATTTAATTGGATTGGACTCCGATAAGACTAAGATGGATCGCCTTTTCTTTTTTTCTTTCCCATTTTACAGCCGCAAAATTGGCAGTTTTGCCTCACTAGCCAAAACTTTGAGATCTAATATTCTTTCTATGGCTTTTCTTATTCCAGACTTGAAAGAAGGATGTAAAATGAATGCCTTGAGGGGATTCCAATCGACAGAATATCTGGGGAAAATAATTTGTTCTCCATATCTACGATGGAAGATAATATAAGTGTCTCTTGAAGGGAAGGAAAGGGAGAGAGACAGTTTCTCTATGCTAGTGCTGCTGCATACATCCTTCATGTTGTTAGTGTGAGGTGTTTAATTGTCAGCCCCGACATATCCTAACACCAAGGCTGCATCACAATTTACGCAAGTAAAGGAATAGGTGTGTAATCATGGTAATGGTGGTAATTGTCTTGAGTCAGTTTATTAATACATTTTTAAATATTTAGTAGTGAGATTCTTGCTATGCATTATTTTTCATGCAAGACGTGGCAAAACAAAGTTTTGATTTAGCCTAGGATACGTTGCATTTATGTTTTGATGCAGGATTTTATTTCATTTATATTATTTACTACAACTCTCTTAATGCTCTCAAAATTGGTCAACAAAGTATCATCAACGTAAAAATTCCCTGAATCATTCTGATGTACATTTACTATACCCCCTTTTGGAATTAATAAAGTACTTATTACCTTAACAAATCCCCACTGAATGAGCATGAACTGTGATTGATCCATCAAAACCCAAAAGAGGCCCCTGTCTATACAGGGATAAATAATCTGTGGCAAAAACTATTTCCTCCAAATGTCATACATCTTGCGCACTATCATGTCAATAGCAACAACGGAAAACTGGATCGGACAAAATAAATCTCCTGCTCGGAAGAAAAAAAAAGAAAAACCAAGGAATCGATTCGCCGACGCCGGAGGAGGAGGGCGGGGGGGGGGTGCTTGTGATGTCATGTGAGGGGGGCTTATTGAACTGTAGAGCAGGGCTGGTGACGAAGGCCGGCCAACTACCCTGCTGTCTGGGTCGTCAATCTCTGACAGCCTGCCGCTCTGAGGACGCCGCACACACACATACACACAGGACACATGCACGAACAAGCAAGCACACACACACACTTATCACACAAGCACGAACAAGGGTGCGGGCACACACTCATCACACATACACGAACAAGAACACACGCGCACACACTCGATCATCGCACATGCATGAATAAGAAAGCACACACACGCACACACACATTCATCACACATGCACAAACAAGCAAGCGCACGCACGCACACACACTCATCACACATGCACGTACATGCACAAAGACGCACACACGCCCTCCCAGGCTTCAATCACACACTCTTCACACGTACACGAACACGCACGCGCCCACGCACTAGCTGACAAACACGCATGCACCCCCGGGCATGTATCACACACTTATCATCAGACCCCCTCGTCACAACCACCAGCACCACCAGCACCACCATCACACACACACACACACACACACACACACACACACACACACACACACACACACACACACACACACACACACACACACACACACACACACACACACACACACACACACACACACACACACACACACACACACACACACACACCATTGCTCCACTGTCTACATCACAATCAGGCTTTCACACACACGTGCAGACACACACGAACATACACACAGATCAAACACACATTTACACAATCCCAATGCACACATGCATGCGTTTACACAGACACTGAACACACACGGACCCAGCATTTACACAGTCAAACGGACAAACACACACACTTATGCAAACACACAGACACATTTATGCTATTTCACACCCACACATACACATTTATGAAATCTCTCTCTCGCTCTCTCTCTCTCTCATGGAAACACATACACACACATTTACACAAACACACACACATTTATGCAATCACAGCAGCGCACACACACATGATTTCCATTGCAATGACATATACAGGCTGATCCTGCGTCCATCTGTGAGTCATGTGCTGCCATGCCGTGCCAGTCAGGCTTCCTCATCGTCTGCTGCTCAGATGGACCCGGGGGTCTCTGGGAGAGGTGGACCACGAGGTGGGCCCACTCTGGACCCGCTTCGACCCGAGGGGCCCTATACGCCTCCATCCTCCCCCCCCTTCTGCCTGTCCTCAAGCGTTCTGGGCTTCAAAGGGGAAGAGTCACACACGCAAGGAAATACAGACACACACACACACGGACGCACAGACACACACAAACACACACACGCCAACACACAATGACATAAACACACACAGAAACACGCAATGCCACAAACACGCCCACACACACACACAATGACAAACACACACGCGCACAGACACACAATGATATGAACACACACACGCACACACAATGACAAACACGCATGCACAGGCACACAATGATACAAACACACACAACGCCATGCACACACCGGGCAGCTCCTCCGGGTCAGGTTAATGAGGGGGGCGTCCACTCGGTTTAATCCATTAACCCCGGAGCGCGCCCCATGAAGCCGACCTCGACTAAATTTCACTATTGATCTCCTCTTTCCCGGGACTCGCCCCGGCACAGCTTGCTCGGCTGAAACTCCCCATTGATCCAGCCCCTTTTATGGGCAGCGTACGCCTTCTTCCTGGCCACCGCGCCCCCGCCATGATGGGATTAACCGCCCCGAACCCCCGGTTTGTGAAGATGCCCGGGCCCGGCTCATTTCACTGTTTGTTCCCAGAAGGGATAAGCACTGCATGGGAGGGGCTCTGAGGGGCCGCTCTGAGACCTCTAACTATAACCCCAGGAAATGTTCATTAAGGCTGCGCCGGGCTGAAATCTCGGTGGCCATTAAGGGGAACGCGGTCCCCAGGCTCTAGTGGTTAGGGGGTGTTGGGGTCCCACGGGTCAGACTCTAGATTAATAACTGGAGTCTAATGCCGGATGAGCTCAGATCTGGGTCAACGGGGTGTTTACCTTGCCTTGCTTCATGTTTTTTTTCCGACCAATCATGTGACTCGATGCGGGGAGGGCGTGAGGGTGTTATTGGTTGACCCAAACTCGGTCAGGGGTAGTAGACATAAAAAGGTTTCTGTCAGGTTTCAGATGACCATTGTGTTAATCTGAAACCCACTTCTGAGGCTTCTTCTACCTGCGCAGAAGGATTTGCGTCAGTGATGAAACAGGAAGTGAGACGTGACTCCGCCCCTTGCAGTTTCCGGCCCAGGCTCTGCGCCATCTTCTCAAGCCCCCAGGAACAGTGCATACTTCCGCAATCCACCAGTGCTCAGCGGCCAAGCCTGGTATTGCAGCTGTTTAAGCGCGCTGTGGACGGGTCCCTTCGATTCAAGGTGCCCAGAAGTAGATATCTCCGTTCACTCCAATACAAGTGGGGAACAGGAATGTGTCTCCGCAAAAAATGACTGTCAATCAAATGATATCAATCAAAGGCTCATAATTATCTTTCTGTCATGTACTAAAAAAAAGTGAGTTTACTCTTTTCAAAATGCTACCTCAAGCGTTTTATAAGCCATTGTATGTTATTATTTTTTGCTGGAGAAGGGGGGTGGGCAGCTGAAAGGAGTCGTAGTGAAACAAAAGTTGTTTCGGCCCGAAATTCGAGACGGCCTAGTGCACGGCTCCGTTAACTTCTCGGGCCCGAGGTTTTTCCTTTTACTTAACATGAATGGTTGATGGTTTTTAGGCACAGTGGTGACATTTTATCACTAAAAGTGTTTTAGTGAGAAAGGGATTTTTAGACTGGTTCAGCTGCTGCTCAATGTCTCTGAAGTTCCTCTGCTTGCGATCATTGCGATTCACCATTTATTGATCCATTTATTCAAAAGATCCAAAGACAAAGAACGGGTAGGCTACATTACGGTATCATTTTTATAATATTGTTAATAGCCTAATAAACATTTCAGTTGTGTTAGTATTTCATTTGCTTGTTTAGCTAAGTATGACAGTTACCAATGTTGGTGTAGGCCTATTACAAATATGTATGTGGGTAGGCTACTCCAACCTCTTTGCTAGATCGATATGTAATATTATTGATTGCATTTTTCGCAAATAGTTGGATGGAATCTGTTTCTAAGCAATAACATTGAACTGCATTGTTTTCTAGGCCAACATACATTTACTATGTGGTTGGTTATTATATGTTATATGGAGCAATCTTTCATATTTATGAAGTTAACTTATACTTCCATGGTCGGTAAACAATGCGACTGTGATCGCTCAGACCTCTCGCTTGTAAATGCTAACAATGCTAAAAAACAAGAATATTTCTGCATCCGGTCCGTCATGAACTAGCTAGGCTCCCCTGATGCGGAAGCATATCTCTCCTTGATGTTGACCTGCGCCATTCAGCAGTTTACATAGGAATGAATGGGCGCTGTACACCAAATTTGTACTGCCTACGTAATCAGTTGTCCGTTGCCAGGCAACGGATAATAGATTAGTAAGGGGTTGTCCGTTGCCAGACAGGTTTAAAAAAAAAAATCGCGCTCATGTTGCCAAACACCAAATAATATTATACAGATAACGGATCGCTAGATAACAGTTGTTTTTACTTTATATTTGTATTGTATTTAATTGTTTAATCGAATTTAGCTAGTAAACTGAGTGTTTAAAGTGTATCATAGTCTAGCTAGCTTGTGTTCATTTAATTTCCTTAATTTAATTTAGATTCAGATTCAGACCTTATTGTCATTATGCAAACTTGTACAACGAAATTGGGGATAGATAATAGATTATAGGTAATAGATAGATAGATAGATAGATAGATAGATAGATAGATAGATAGATAGATAGATAGATAGATAGATAGATAGATAGATAGATAGATAGATAGATAGATAGATAGATAGATAGATAGATGGGTAGATAGATGGGTAGATGGGTAGATAGGTGAGCAGGCATTTACTAACTGGTAAATGTTTTTTAAAGATAGATGGGTAGATAGGTGAGCAGGCATTTACTAACTGGTAAATGTTTTATTATTATTATTATTCACATTATCCCCATAACATTTAGCTATTACTGTTTAGGATAATACAATACAATACAAATATAAAGTTGGGAACGCTAATAAATTTAATTTATTTAATAATTTGTAATTTGTAAAATAAGTGTTATCTGTCTTGTCGTGCTCAATGAACGAGTTCACGAGTGTTCTTGAACCTTTCCAAGTAATTCGACGCGAATTCGTCCGTTGCCAGGCAACGTTCGAGGCGATCGTCTGTTGCCAGGCAGGTTTGGAATGGATTACGTATGGATTACGTAGGCGGTACAAATTTGGCACCCGGTACAAATTTGGTGTGACAGCGTCATTTTGGAATCCGGTGTCCATTCTATAATATGTCCATGCATATCCCCCGTCTCCCTTGTCTCCCCCCTGCTGTCCCCCATCCTCGGCTTATGGTTCGATCCCCACTGTCTGCAGTCTCTGAGGGAGACGCTTACCCCCTCTTTGCTCATGAATGGCCAGTAGGCCTATCTAATTATTTATATTACTACTGTAAATAGTTCAGATTAAAACCGAATCGTAACCATAACCCTTGACAAGCGAACGTTAGGTAGCACTCGTTTTTCTTTCTTCTTGTCTACATGAGTCATGTATGTTAATATGCAGAGTGCATTGTGGTGAATAGTAACGGCTGCCAGCACTTTGGCACAAATTATCTGTCACAACATCTCAATAATCGTCAAAGCACGCAAATAATGGAGGAGGGAGGAGTCCGGCTCAGTGTTTGTCGCAGGCCCCACTTCCGACGTAAATATACCCGCGCTGGCGGGTACAATGCGGCTGCATTATCTCCTTAATCCGCTAAGAGCGGCTTTAGCATCAGGCGACGGGGGGCTTCATAGTCACGTTCAACGTGGAAACAATTGACCTTGACGGACCAGAAATGCAAGCGCCCCCTCGGTGCCTCATTACCCGAGACGCGAGCGTTAAGGTTTCTTTTTTTTTCTTTTTTTTTTAACTTTCTTTCACTTACCGCTCAGAACCGTAATCACTGCATCCGCGTCGTGCATCCACAACATGCCTTTTCCTCTCCTCTCCCCGAAAATGAAAACACGCGGGGAAATGACTCAGGTTTATGTTGCCAAATGGAAAAGCATGTGTTTATTTGGGGGAATTATTTGGCGCATGTAATGGACTGAGACAAAACAATTTTCAGCACAATTATAAAAGTAAGTTTAAAGCTTGTTCATCAGTATTAAATTTGGGGTTGGTTGTTTTCTTGTGGTTTTCTTCTTCAGAAACAGCGTGTGATTGTTAATGGAGTCTTATTATAGTTTTTATTATGATTTAAACCCCTAAATGCTAGAGAGGAAGCCTGGTTCTGCTATTAGTTGGTTGTGTTTCTCAGCAGAATGCCATGCCCTTTTTACAGTAGATGAGGGTTGTTAACTTGGATCAACGTGATTAATAAAAAATCCATTTTTATCTAATGCCAAAGCCCTCTTTGTAATATATGTTTAATTTGCCCCAAACCAGCACTTAAAATGTCAGGCCTAAAGATTAGGTGAGGGAGTATTTATGTTCGCTGCTGAGATATGGAACGAGGTTACAAAGAAAGTGCGAGGAAGAGCAGAGTAAGATGTCCTTTTCTACTGGGTAGGAGCGCATTAGCACCTGGCCGTGTATAGTTCTATGGGCTGCAGTAGCACCTTTGGCCAGGAATAGAGTTGAAAGTACCATGGTGTAGTACCTTGTTAGCATCACTCACTGTTAGGATTTTAATATGATCTAAAGTCTCCCCTGATTGTGTGGGTGGTGCGTGCATGTGAGTGTGCGTGTGTGTGTGTGTGTGTTCGTATGTGTGTGGCATGCGTGTGTGTGTACAGTTCCCCCTGATTGTATGTGTGTGTGTGTGTTGTGTGTCGTGTGTGTGTGTGTGTTGGTGCGATGTGCATGTATGTGTGTTAAACTGTTTCTCGCAGAAATCATATAAAAAAAATGCAGAGAATCAAATTGGTGAGTGTGTACACCTATTGGAGACTGGCTCATAGCAGCTCAAATCTATTTCCTCTCCACTCTCCCTGTCAGTTTTCTGGGAGAGCATAGTTTACCCACCCCTCACTCGAGGGCAATCACAAATTTTGATTTAATATTTGTCTGTTTACTTGACGGGATTCACAGGGGACTCGCTCCAAATGAGTATGCTGCACATTACCAATTCAATTATTCCTTTTTAACAGAGCAGATTAGCAACATTACAGGCTTCCGGAAAGCACGACAATCCCTGCAAGATTCATCGAAAGCGATGAGCTATTCAATCTGGGCTCGCTACTGTACAATCGCTTTCCTGTTGACAGCTCTGCCCGAGGTCAGCACTTTAACTAAAATCTCCATTCATGGTCCTGGAATCCTTGTTGATTTAGATTTTCAGGATGAAATAGGTTTACTGGATCAATTTAACAAGCCTCTAAACAAGTGCTGCTTTCACGTTTCATGTGCACGGTTGTTGGATGGTTGAGTGTGCCGGCGTTTTATCAAAACTAAAAAAAGGGGAAGACCTTGAACAGACGGTCTTAACTTGGAACAACACGTGGAACACGTTTATATGAAACAACCGCATGAACACACCCAACACACGCACACACGCCTTGAACACAAACACAATCGCACAGCAACCGCCCCACAACACACCACCAAGCACATGGACACACACGCACGTGGCGGACCCACACACACACGGACAACATGGACACCCATGCACAGTGGACACAAGCATCCGGCACGCATGTCACACACCACACACACCACACACACACACACACACCAACTTCTTTGGTCAGGTTGCATGAGCAGGCGTCTGAGTTTGCAGCTCCTGGGTGCATTTCAGACCTCTTATTGGAAAGACACGTGAAACACATTTTAAAAAACAACTGACTGATCTACGGGTTGGCAGTGACTTGATTCCTTTAGGATTTTTTCTCATGGTCTATAGCATCATGCCTATCCGTCCCTGACGTTTTGGCAGTGCGATGGAGGCGTTGACACTGCAGACTTGCAGTGAGAGATATTCACCATGACGCTCTACCAAAACATTCCATAATAGACATAGTTGTGGAACCATATTTAACCTCCTCGTGGCATTCACGTGTTCTTATCGTACCAGATGATTCGTTGACTAGGCAGGTCTGGGATGCATTCGTATTTTTATCTATTATTTATTTTTTTCCTATTACTTGTTGTCGTCCAAGCGTATCCATATGCAGGGGGCTGAGAGAGAGAGGAGAGAGAGAGAAGGAGAGAGAGAGAAGAGAGAGAGAGAGAAGGAGAGAGAAAGAGAGAGAGAGAGAGAGAGAAGAGAGAGAAGAGATCCCAGAAGATGAATCCTTTAGATCCACGCTGGGGTGCCTCCTTTAAAGAAGATGCCGAGGTATGTTTGGATGTTAAGATTAAAGAGTTGTCTCTCCTTCATGGGATTGAGTGTGAAGGAGGAAGAGAGAGAGGGGGGAGAGCGCCTGGGGATGACAGCGACTGGCAGAAGCGAGATTCCACCGCAATTCCAAGTTAGAACACTTCCTCCGGGGCGTGCTGTACACCGCGCAGCGGCGGTAGTCGCGCCTGTAATATCTCATCCGGATCAGCTGGATGATGTCGATAGTTCCCTGTCCATGAAACGAATAGGGCGTTTTGATATGCACCTCTTTTTAAATTCTGTGCTTCGAGGGCGTTTGTAACTGAGCGGTTTTGTTTGTTTATCGGATCGCCTTGCTATTATTAGCCACCACGCAGAAAAGGTAGTCCTTCTGCCTCGTAGGAAGACAGAACATGGTTATGTGGGTGGCAAATCTGTCCTGGCTCCTAAAATGCTGCAAAGGGAATTCCGTTATGCATTTTTGATTTGAAACCCTGGTCTGCAATATTGCCTTTTGTTTAGCCCCAGCGTCCCTATTGAAGTCCAAAATAATGGAACTAAACTAAACTCAAGACTCTCAGAAGGCAAAATATAAACAAGAGTTATTATTTCGGCTATTTTTTTTGCTGTGGCTGTGCAAAACGAAAAGCAGAGCTGGACTGTTTGTGAATGCGTGAATCTCTGCTCCTTTTCCCCAGGAACGAGTAAGAGAGAAGCGGTATTTCATTTCATCACAAACTAAGCAAGCCTGTTCCCCGAGTCATTGCTAAGAGGTTATAAAACCAGAAAAGTTGACACAGAGTCCTCAAAATATAATGAGATAATTGGGTTCAATGTTTGTATTTTTCACCGGTTGAACCAAGGTTTGGGAAAAAAAGAGTACAGTGGCGGAGCGTTTGGTTGCCAGCCTAGTCCCCACAAATGAGAAGGCTGAGGGCTGGATGCAGTGAATTCCTGGCGAGAAGGGGTGGTGCACCTCAGAATTGTTTCAACCAGATCATGTTCTGGGAGCTAAGAAGGTAGAGCAATGTACAATGGCCGAAACAAACCAGTAAAAAAAAGTGTCTACGTTTACAAATCAACACTTAACAACTTATACTGTGTAGCCTACTTATTTAAACCGAAAAGTTTTCCTCGGTAAGGTATCTTCGTAACAAACCGGGAATAATGTATAACTTTGCCTCTGTGCTGGAAGACAAAGGTAAAGTAAAAAAATGCATCCAATAAAATGTGATAGTAAAACAATAAATAAGTAATAGAAAACAAAAATAGAAAACAATTTTTAACAAAGTTAGAAATTGTTAACTGTTCTTAAAGATTTAGGTAGCAGAAAGCCTAAAGCAAACATTTAGTGGCTATTGCTTCCGCAGAGATCCTGTAGACCTCCTAGCCCTAACCCCCCCCCTCCCTTGTTCCCCTTTTTAATCATAAAACGACGGTACCGTGTTTCACTGTAATGTGGTCAAGAAACAATGCGTGCTGCCGCATATGGTACGCTTCCCCTTAGTAATGCTAATATAGATCTTTAATAAAATTAATATACATGTCCACAAATCCAAGGCCTAAGTGCTGAATTACAAATGCCAAAGCCAGGCTGCAACTGATATTAATGTGCCAACCTTAACAATTTGTGTGTATGTGACTCACAAAGCCAGTATGGTTGCCGGCTCCCCAATAATACGACCTTCATATTATGGACAGTTACCCCGGCAACAATACGATGTGCTAGCAATGACTCAAAGCGGTTTACCGGGGATTTACCGACATCACTTGAAGAGGGCCGAGGTGATATTAAGGAAACCGCAGCAGACTGTGCACTGCAGCAAGCCGACTGCACTCCCGCAAGAGTTCTGAAACTTTTCCCCAGTGAAGCCACACAGGAGCCTGTAATGAAAGTGGATTATCTCCGGGAACCAGAGGAAGCCCGGCTCTTTGCTGAGGGGCCGTTTGCGCGTCGTGCAATAATTTTTAACACAAGCGATGTTTCGTATGAACTGAACGGGGATTGTGAATTCCCCCGGCCGGGGTCTGCTTTCCTTATTTTGGTAGGCCGGCCTCCCAGGGGGCCCCTTTGGAGAAAGCCAAGTCAGTGGAAGACGTTAAACGAGTTTTAGAGCCAAAGTAAAGAAAGAAAGCACCTGGCCTTCTCTTTCGCAAGATGTTCAAATCCGGCAGCTTCTTAAATCGACGCCTGTCTCCGCCGCTGAATGGTGTAAGCGGCCGTTTCTGGTTCTGCATTTAATCAAACCAAACACCTCAATCAGCTCTAACGTCAAATCAGCTGCCCGTTTGGCCAATCCGGAAGCCACATAAGCCCTTGGTCTGTTCGGGGGTTGTCAACCTCCCAGTTGTCGGAAAAAGGTTTGTCTTTTAGGTTTAACCGTGACGGGGAGGGAATCAGACAGCATAATGGCTTTCTTGGATGTCTTCCTTTCTTAGGAGTTCGCGCAGTGCGCACGCAATCAAAGGATATTACCTGATGACATACCGTGGGCAACGGTGCTGGCAACGGAGGCGGACTTGTTTCTGCACACCCTTCAAAAGGAGGATGGAGAAGGGTGGGGGGGATGGAGGGGGGAGTTGATTTATTAATCTTATCAGAAGACCGCACTTTTTTTCTTTCATGACTTAAAGGTTGAAGATAAGCATTCATGGCAGTCTCCGTGTAGGCGGGACTGTGCATGTGTAATGGCTCTGGCTTTGAATCTCCATGATGCCTCATTATTGGATACTGCGAAACACACCAGGTCACACCATGTTGTTTAAATTGGCTCGAGCTAGATTCAGCTAAAGAGTTGTTAAGTGTGGAGAATTCTTTGTGTTAAAATGTGTGGTTAAGAAAGGTTACGGGTTTTCGGGTGAATATATAATATTATGCGATTATACTGCATTCCTGATAGGTGATGTTTTAAAACAGGATTCCTCCGGGGGGGGGGGGGGGGGAGGAAGTATGGCACCGAAACACACCCTGTGAATATGGAGGATCGGGAGTACTATGTCGGGGGGGTTGGCGTATTATCTGCATGTCAGGCTCCGAGGCGTTGTTTAAAAAATAAAAGTTCTACAGGCGCAGGCCGATGCGTCTAAGAAAACATCCTTTTTCCGAGGACATAATCATAAGAGGAAGCATTTCTATAAATACCATGACAAAACGTTGGCCGTCTGTTTTCCGTCCCTGCCAGAACCACCCGCGTCCTGACACGGCCATTCCAACAGAAACCGGTTTCTGTTCTGAGCGTTCGCTCCGAAACACACGAAGAAGCGGCAGAGTATCCCACAAGAAAAAGGTTCCCCACTGTACATGACTTGATGTTGGTGATGTAGAGCACCGTTAGACGCCTTAGCGTCTGCTGTGAAGTAGAGAACCGGGCGGTCTGAGCAGCACCAGAATACAAATCCTTACCGTGACCGTTCACGTTGTTCGTACCGTGGGTTTGAAATCATTCTGGGGGGCGCCTTCTTCTGCTCTCCTGAGGTGCAAGAGCTAAATATACCTCCTGGAAAAGCCGTGTGGGGCCAGCGGTGGAGCAGCTAGTGGGAGAGCTCCTTTAATACGAACCACACCTTGACTCCGGTGGTGTGAAAAGCCAGTGGCTCTGGGCAGTGCACCTCATCTCTGTGGTCTGGCTGTGGTGCCATGGCTAGGCGTACGTACTGGAGTGACATTTAAATTTGAGGACTGGGGGGAAAGCACTTCCTAAGTCCTTGAAGTCATCAGCCCCTCAGAAATGCTGCTTTGGTTCAACTCGTCCATATGTTTTGATTGTTCTATATCGTGAGGGGTGGAGGCGTGAGGCTGGAGGTGTGTGGTGAAGGGGGGGCTTAGCCATTGAAGGTGGAGGCAAGATGTGTGTTTTTGCCATGAATGTGGAAGGAATACATGGGTGGAGGCGGTGTTGATAATGGAAGGCATGATGGTGGGGGGACTGTTTCCTCCCCAGAAAATGTCCTTAGTCAAGATGGTCCAAAGAGCAGGGGGGGTGGGGGGGTGGCCCCGCGGTCTTCGGTGAGGGTTTCCAGTTTTCGAACGACACGTTTGAACACAGTATTCACTGATGCATATAATTATCTTTTATTTTTTGGTACCTGATGGAGGTATGTTTTCTTTCTCTCTCTATGGGAAGTTTGAACTTTGTTGATGCTTAATAATGACATAATAATAAAAGAAATAAAGTAATTTTAATATTATTTATTTATTCTAAATAAATAAATGATACATTGGTAGTGAAAGGCGGGGCCACTATTGTTGTTAAGGCGGCCGCATTAACCATACAGTGCTGGGGGAAACACTGGAGGCTTTGAGGGG